>JANTPZ010102783.1:0-32025 GCA_025593235.1 Vachellia pachyceras
GTATTTCATTCATATAATTTATTTAAATACTTAAAAAAGGATTTAAATAATTTATTTCCTTCATTCTCTACCCATATCGCTACTTACAAGTATTCCAAATAAAGTAAAACTTATTCTCAGGAAATATTGAAAAAAATGAAGACTAGAAAAACTTGCTCTCTAACTACATCACTTCTTATATTTACGCACAGTGAAGTAGATATGAAGACTGGAAAAATGAGGTGTAAGAAATTGGATAAGGAGCATTGAGGGCATATTTGGCATAATATTTTGCATCCCTCCAAAAAACCTCATTTTGGAGGGATGCAAAATAAGGGGAGGGGAGGGATTGGGGAGCTAAAATTTGGCTCCCTCCCTCTCCAATTTTTCATACAAAATGGGGGGAAGGAATCATTTTTCTTCCTCTTCCATCCCCTTCCCCCCAACCAAACAAAGCCTTAGGGTTCGAAAGTGCCTGGAGGGAGCTGCTGAACATTTTTTTTGAGCAAAGCGCCAGTAAGGAAATTTTTTGGTGGGATACAAATGTTTTAGCTACCGTGCCAATGGCATTTTTTGGGTTCACTTTGGCGGGTAACTAATTCTTTTTTATTTTGTCATTTTGAGAGAGGATCAAAGATGTACCCAGAAAAGAACGAATTGTAATGAACTTTAAAAAATATTTATAATAACATTTAAACAATTACATATTTAAAAATATCATTTGAAACTAAGGATTTTAAATTTTAAATTTATAATAATTTAGAATTTACCAATTTAAACCATATTCATGTGTATTACATGATCCTCTTTTATTTAAAGATGGATTTGTCAATTTATTTTTTTTGAATTGGTGGCTGACATCTGTTGTAACTTTGGAGTCCTCTAATAACATTAAAGTTCATTTCAATAGTCTGCAATGATCCAATTTAGAACATAAACTTTAATTATAAATAATTATCTTTCAACCATAATTAACTCCTAAATAAAATTGCTCGCTAATTTTAAAAATTAGAGAGAAATTTAATATTCATCGCTGATTGGGGAATTTAGAAAGGAATATCTAAGTTGTCGCTAATTTTCCTCACTAATTTGACAAATAAGAGAGGAATATAATCTTCCTCGCTAAATTCCTCGCTAATTGGGCAATTTAGAGAGAAATATTCAAGTTGTCGCAAATTTTCCTTACTAATTTATAAATTAGAGAGGAATTTAATAGCCCCCGCTAAATTCCTCGCTAATTGTGCTGTTTAGAGAGGAATATCAAAGTCGTCGCTAATTTTTCTCGCTAATATGCGATTTTCTAGTAGTGTTAGGACGGCTAACCCTTTCTGATATACCAAACCTCTATTAGTTGTTCCTTAGTTAATTTTGAACTGAAGTTTTAAGTCAAAACTAAAGTTTTCAATTTTTCTTGCTAGAGACATTAAGAAGCCCACAAATCAAATCAGCTGAACTTTTTTCATACAAAAGCCCGTAAACCGGGGAACAAATCCTTCACCCAAGCATTTAACTATAAAAATAGTAACAAATAAGCTGTTGGTGGATATGGTAAGCAGCTCAACCCCCACAAGGAGAAGAACAAAAATTCGAATAATGAGAAATGCAATTGTAGGAAGAGACGAAAATCTTCATGCTCTAAACTTGAAAAAGGATTAGTCTCAAACTTACAATGGTTTGTGAACACCTTTGGTAACTCTAAAAAAAATAAGAATAGTAAAATAAAAATAAAATAATAAGGGTGGGATGAATTATAAATAGATAAACACATATTCAGGTTCAAACTATCTCATAAAATAAATGTATCGCTCTTCTACATTATGATCTCATTCAATTGATTATATTTTCTGTAGTTCCTTCTCTCTCATTCTGATGTTGAGACATAAACATTTTGTAATTTAATAATGTATTGATAAAAGATTCAATGTATTTATCAGTGCATGGATTTAAAATAGCCTCTTATGCCACATTTGTTCCAATTTTGGAAAAGACTCAGAAGAGGCTTGCAGGTTGGAAGAAAGGATGTCTTAACATAGCGGGAAGGTATCTCTTATCAGAGAAGTACTAGCTGCTCTGCCCTCCTATCATATACAGACTATGCTCCTTCCTAAATTCCTAGTCCAAGAGATTGAGAAGAAGAGCTAAAGTTTTCTTTGGAGGGACACGGTTGATAGCAGGAAAGTCCACTTATTGCCTTGGGATATAGTCAATCAAAAAAATCTGAGGGTGCTCTGTGGATAAAAACCTCAGGAGACATAATGAAGCTTTCATTATGAAGCTTTGTTGGAAGCTCCTGACATCATACTGATGCTCTTTAGGTCAGAGTCCTCAAAGCTAAGTACATATGCGGATCAGATTTCATGCCAATAGTGAAGAGAAAACAAAACTCCTCCCTTACTTGGAAAGGAATTTGTGATGTGTGGAAGAAATTCATTTGGGGTGTTGGAGTGAAAATAGGGAATGGTGAGAGCGCCTCCTTTTAGTTTGATAACTGGGCAGAGTTGGCTGACCGTCGAGTTAAGGTTGGGGACTTTGTCACTCCTTGGGGGGAGTGGGATCACAGGAAGCTGAGTAGATGGTTCCATCCCCATATTGTTGAGCGAATTGTGAGTGCACACCCTCTGTGTGAGAAGAGAGGAGAGGACAAACACTTTTGTAAACGTTCTTCTGACGGTTGTCTTTCTGTTAGATCAGCCTATCACTTTTTATCTGCAGGTAATTAGCATCGAGAAGACCTTTTCTGGAAGAAGCTATGGCATTGGCCGGTTCCAGAGAATATAAAGACTTTTTTATGGACCTTCACGCATGAGAGGACTCATATAACTCAACTGCGTGCTAGATGAGGTCTTGTGGAATCGGTGACATGTCCTTTTGGATGTAACAAGTAGAAACTACCATGCACATGCTTCGAGATTGCATTAAAGCTCGGGAAAGGTGGCACTCTTTGATCAAATCATCCTTACAGGAAGAGTTCTCCCAAGTACAAGGAATGGATTGGTTAAAGTGGAACATGATGATGAAAGCGGGCGTGGATTATACTCAAAGACTCAATTGGTGTACCCTATTCGAGTATATATGTTGGCATATTTGGTTTGACATGTGCAGGAAAGTTTTTGGGGAGGCTGACCAACATGGTCCAATTAGCGCTCAGGCTACTCTCGCTAGATCATGGTGGGACCAATCCTTTTTGGCAAACTGTAAGTTTTATGCATGGCAAAACAATATACACCATGAGGACATCACTGGAAGCCCTGGTTCGTGTAAGCTTGAGGTAGACGGTTTTGTACTCAACTCTAGTCGTAGTAGGTGTGGTGGTGTCATTCGTTAAGGTGATAACAAGTGGTTATATTGTTTTGCTTGTAAATTTTTTAATGTTCCTCCAACTATTGCAGAAATCATTGCAGTTATACACAGTTTGAAACTATGTTGGAACAGTGGTTACAGGAATGTAAAAGTTATTACGGATTGTACCGAGGCAATCAATCTTGTGTCACGAGGATGTAAGGCTAGTTACCCTTTCAAGGATATAATCGATGAACCCCGGATGACTATAGTTGAAAATTGGAACATTGTGTTTCAGCATGCTCTAAGGGATAGTAACATCTTAGCGAATATTTTAGCTCACATGGCTCATGATTTGGAGGGACACTTTTGTATTTTTGATTATCCTCCACCATCGCTGCTCCATTTGGTGGTGGAGGGGGGTTTCACACCCCTGCAGCATGATGTAATTGTCTAGTTTTTGGCTTAATGGATATCAGTTTTCTACTTAAAAAAAAGCCAATTAAAGTACTCTAACGTTGTATATATAGTCATTTAGTTAATAAATATTAAGAAAAGTTAATAAAATGGATGAATCACTCAGCGTCCAAAGCCAAGAACAAACATAATGAGATGAAATAAAAGGGGAAACTAAAAAAAGGTGAAGAATCCAAAATATATCGACCATGATGAAATAAATCTGCAACAATAAATAAGTGATTATTTATAAGTTATAATTAAATACAAGTAAAAATACTGATAATAAAAATATTAGAACTAGAATAATGCCTTTAATTACCTTTGAGAGAAAGTTATACATATAAATACTAGCGCTCTCGAAATCTTGAGTGAAAAATGTCTTTAGTGGCTGGGTCATCCCACTTCAAGTTTTCCCACCACACTTGAGGCCCACTGATAAGCTTCAATTTAGTCTTGGCAGAGTCGTATTCAAAAGGTAACTTATTTAGATTTGGACAACCCAACACTTTGATGGATCTAAGGGAAGGGAAAGACAACGCTCTCTCATGAATGCTCATAAGAGCTTGCAATTGGGTCAATTCCAACACTACAAGAGAAGAGAATATAGAATCCACATGTTTCTCATCTTCCTTTATCACTTGTTTTATTGAGTGGCAATGTTGAACAACAAGTTTTTGAAGGAACGGAGCGTACTTCAACCAAGTCAAATGATGTATTCGTGGGCAATGATGAATTTCAACAGTTCGAAGCATGGATAAGCAACATGTGTCACGAACGGAAAGATCCATCTCAACATTTAGTTAATGGAAGACAAGACATTGCAGGTGCTTCATTTTTGACATGGTTTCCAATAATAAGGGCATGTTAATTGGGGCATGGATATAGGAAATCTCAAGGCCAGTTAAGCAACTCTGCAACTTGGATGATTTAAATAATTCATTGAGGCCACTCTCGGTTTTTATACATATCCACAGTTCCTCTAAGTTTGGTAAGCTTTCCAACTCCAACAAAAATTCTTTCTCCCCCCCCTTTTAGCCAAAGTCTAGAGGTGCGAAATCTGAACACTTTTAATTGTTGAAGCTTTGATAATTGTAGAAATGGAAAATATTGACCATCACCCCTTAATTCCAAATAAAAAACCTTCAAGTTTTTCAAATTCTTCATTATTGAAATGCATGATGCCCCCATTATCACCAGTGACAAATATTCCAAACTATTTAAGCCAACTATTCCTGTGGGGAACTTATTGGGTAGTTGCAAGACTTTTAATTGCCTCGCGTATTGGATATTTTCTAATCCGTCTATTTCAGAATGAGTATGAAACTCCAATAATGTTTTGAGATTCATGCAAGCTGATTTTTGTAGACATAATTTAGCACCCTTCATGATTGAAATCCTCTCAATCATTTCCCAACTTTCAACATTAGCTTGAGACATTAACGATGCATCTTCTTGTATTATGACCTTATGTTTGTTTCTATCTTCATCACGTGCTATCCATAGTGCCATTTCACGGATCACGTCATGCATCTTAATTGAATGATCCAAAATGATATCATCTTCAACACTCTCTAACAAGCATGAAAGCTTCAACTTTTCAATTATGGATCTACCGTGGCTACGCATATCACGTACACTTCTTATCCTATCACTATTAAGAAATCCTTCCCCTGTCCATTTATCAATGAGATCATACACTGGAATCTCAAAATCCTCTGGGTATAATGCACAATATAAGAAACATTTTTTGTGTATTTCATCAGGTAGTCGATCATAGCTAAACTTGAGGACCAAAAGGACCTTTGTCTCCCAATCTGAAGCTATCCATGAAGAACTTGTTAAGGTGTTCCTAGAGTGCTCCCATGCTGCCACACTCCCCACACCAGCCATGGCTCTTCCTACTACAGTTAACGCAAGCGGGAGCTCTTTACATTCGTTAGCCATCTCCTCTGCTATATTTGGAATGATAAGGTCATATCTTAGAGTTTCCTTACCAACTTTCATACAAAATAACTCTAGAGCTTCTTTCTTTGTTAGAATTTCAACTTTGAATTTTATATGAGCATTCATTTTTTCACACATATCCTCATATCGAGTTGTGAATAACACTTTGGATTGAAAGTTATTTTCCTTTGGATGTGGCACTCCCACCTTTTCCAAATTCAAACTCTCCCATATATCATCTAATAACAAAATAAGTTTCTTCTCTTTCAAGACGTTATAAATCTTTGCAGTTTTTTCATCTTGATTGCCACAACGATTCCAAAGCTCATCTCCAATCCCTACCAATTTTCTTATGTTATCCATCACACTGTCCAAGTTGTGACTTTTGCATACCACCACCCACATAATAATGTTAAAATCTGATCTCTTGCCAAGTTCATTATTAATTTTCTTTAACAAGGTTGTTTTTCCCACTCCGCCCATCCCATATAAGCCAATAATACCAACATTTTTTTCTTCAATGCTTCCCCATACTTTGTCAAACATTGAATCTAACCCCACTGTCTCACCCCAAGGCATCTCAGTAGGCTTATGTAGACTCTTGAGGGCAATTTTAGAATCTTTACAAAACCTTTCCCCTTTAGTTTCCAGCTCATCTACATTCCTTAGAATCTCGGCAACTTCCTTTCCTAACTTGTAGCTTGACATGCAATTCTTTGGACATTTACTAAGGCATTTGTTTCGGATTTGTTTAGTTCCACGATATTGAATATCTTTTATTTCCTGTGAATATAATATTGTTAATTAGCTTCTCAATGTCACCATTCTGTACTTGTAAATCAAATTTGAATGTAGCGTGGTAAGATCTTGAACTCGCTAGCATGTGAAAGCGTGTAATTACATACTAGAAGACAAGAATAAGCATGCTTCATTTGTTAATATGAAATATGACCTTGGTTAAAACAACATAAAATATAGGATGAAATAATATATTTTATATATTAACTAAGTTCCCATTAAATTAAGACCTAACTAATATGATTTATTTCAAATATTTCGAATCTTCTTATGAACGTTTTTTCCCTGCAACTAATCTGAAATTAATTTAAAATTTAAACAAGAGAAGTTTAAAAGTCAGTTATTGAAAAATATAAGGAATAATTAAAAGTATAAGGAGAAGCTAGAGGCGTGAGGGAGTTATCGGGTAGAATAACTAAAATATGGTATGGGCATTTTAGTTCAATATTTTTTATTCCCTCCAAAACCCTTCAAATTGGAGGAAACAAAAAGAGAGGGAGGAAAGGGTAGAGAATGGTATTTTTCATCACTTCCCCTTCAAAAAATTCAAACCAAACAACGATGGTTCTCGTTAAACCTCCCATTCCCCCCAACTAGACACACCATGGGGGGGCGGGTTTTAAATTATTAATCGCCTAATTCCTGAAATATAATGGCCTGTAATTAATCAACTATGAAATTAATATAAAAATCTAGTGATAACTATAACCAGTTGTACATTCTCAAAATTTAATCAATTTAAAATTACCTGTTATATCTCAATGAGTGAACAAGTTATTTAAAAAAAATCTAGAATATCTAACCAATCTAATATATTTTGAATTCCAGAATGAAAGTTTTTTATCAAAAAATAAAACAATAAAGTATTATTGATAAGTAATAACAGAAAAAAGGAGAGGCTGGGGGTAGAATAGTAATAATGACAAGTGAGGAAGGAAAGGGATACGAAGGGCCTAGGAACGCAGGTCGACGGTGTGGTACTCTTCATTATTTGCATTCTTCATCATTGCCTTAAAACTTGAGGGCCCTATGGTCCTTTGTCTTCATACCCGTTCGTTCCTTAAATGTAATAAGATTGCTATTCCCCTCTCTATATTCTATTCATTTTTTCCTTTTAATTTCCGTCTCCATCTCGATCGTAGAAGAGCACTATTATTGCCCGTTGTTCAAATTAGAAGTAAATTCTTTGGATTAAACCCTTGTTTAATTGGGGGGATTATATATACACACTCTTAAGTAATTCAAGTAATTCATGTGCTATTAAATTAAATTAAATTAAAAATTCAATAATAAATATACAAAGCGCAGTACCTGTTGAATGGTGTCGATTTTTCCCAGCCAATGGGTGACTCGATGAGACCTCTGCATGCCTCTGGTATTTTCTTGTTCTTCAATATTTGCTTCCACATCTTTCTTCATCATCTCAAGATTTTCCCATTTACTTTGTAGCAACTCCAAATTCTCTTCCAAGTTGTAAGCATAAGCAGCTTTGTCGTTGAGAAAACCACAGAAACACTTTGTGACATCCCATAGAGCCGAAGATGCTGCTTCCATGATTAAATATGGATCTGATCTATAAGAGCCTGAAAAAGAGACTCAAACTCACTTCCTCTGCTTTCTCTTTCTCGTCGTTGTCTTGAATAAGCCCTCCATATCAAAGCTTATTCCACAGATTATAGTGATCAGAGAAGAGTGTGCTGAGGGTCGAGATCTGCGCCGCCTAATAAGAAAATGCAATGAGGGGCAAGATGGTATTTTCATTTTATGGGGGAGGGCCACTCTCCCGCTCGGATCGCAAACTTGGTGGAATCAAACAATTCTATATTAGTTAAAAAAAATAGTTACTATATATTAATTACATAAGGTTTTTAAAATGCGGCGGAACAATTTTTTTTCCCATAAAAAGTTTGTATGAGTTAAGTCTGCTCACTACGGTCAATAACTTCAGGTTTAAATATAGTTTACAAAGGTATTTACAAATCATCTATCTCACTCTTAACTGAATGAGATGCTTTTTGAATTAAATAATGTAAACATACAGTTATGCAATTTTCCGAAGACGGGTGCATTAACTTTTGCCTTAATTTATGCATTTTTTTAGTAGAGAGACACATCAAAATTCAATCAAATTACAAAATGGCTGACAAGCAAATCTTGCCTGAACGAGAGGCTTTTTAAGACAAATGGTGTAAACAAACAGTTATGCAATTTTTAGAAGATGGATGTGTTAACTTCCCCCTTAATTTATGCATTTTTTATTCCTCACAGCCTAAAAAAAGAGAGACGTCAAAGTTGAATCAAATCACAAAGTGGCCGACAAGCAAATCTTGAAATAATATTTTTTGTTGACGTTATTATAATTCAAGCTGTGATTCACAGTTCGCCAGCTAGTATTCTTAATCCCTTATCTTGTCCAGTTTCCACCACGTTTAACTTTAGTTAAAGTGAAGTTGAAATGCGACTCCAATTCCTAACGAAGGGCTTAGCTAATATTGATTGTAAATATAAGGCAGTCTCATATCACCTTCAACAGTGACGGATTTAAGACTGTGGTGCAACCTATTTTTTATAAAATAAGTTAGACGTATTCTTAATATTTTTTACAAAATTTTGAGCAAAAATTTAATGGTTTAAAATTAGTAAATGAATTGTCAGGAGTTGCAGTTGAACTGTTCAACTACACCTAGGTCGGCCTTTAGCCTTCAACCTCGTCGGCTACTCTCTAGCAGTGGTCTCTACCAGGTTGACTCATTCCCTTGCATGATATTTCACTGCGCCACGCTTGAGGGTCGCAGTGGGAGGTCACGTGGTTATTTTTTTTGTATAAACCATCCGGTATCCTGGGGTATCTTGGGTTCATTGCCCGCCCCAGACTAATCCGGACCCCTCGCGAGGAGACTTTACGATGGTAGCGAGATACCAATAGGACAACCTCTTTGAGGTTGCGTTAATTATCGCGGCTGTCACTCCCCAGGGTTCGAACCCTCACCTTGATGAATGTTAGTAGTAGCCCTTGCCAACTCTACCAAGCGCCCATTGGTACGTGGTTCTTTATTCTTCACCGAGTATGTGGGGTTGTGGACTTTGAATCAAGAAATTGTTGGGCCGGCCCAAGTCACGTCATATGGGCTCAAGACGGTGGCGTTTGTGATTGTGATGGCCCACCGGCTATTCTTTCCGCCGGTGGTGAGAAATGGGGCGGATGAGTGAGAGCCGTTGAAGAATTCCAGTCTTCTGGAATGTGTGATGGGAAGAGTAGGCTTTAAGTCTGAATACAATTACAGGGGGTTCATTTGAAGTTTGTTATAGAGCTTACAGTCCCTAAGGTAAAAAAATTGTTATGGGATTTCAAGTCATTGACTTCATGCATAATACAAATTTTATGGATAATAGTGTTTCCAGAATTAAACTTTGGAAATTTGTATTTTAGCTATCCAGTGTCACTCTATTCTATTTCAATACATATATGCTTTCATTTTCCATACATGTTCACTTCAATCAATCCTGATTAAATATTAGTGTGTAAATAAACTAAATTATTACTACCATTTTTTTGGACTGAAATTATTATTATTATTTATAAAACTTCTATCGTATACTTACCTCACAAGCCATAAATAACGTTGAAAATGTAATTTCTACCCTTAATCCAAACATATGTATCGTTTGCTAACTTGCCCATCTTGCTTGAGGAGCTCCTTTATCTTTTGAATCGTATTCCGTGCCGATGCATTTGCCTGATCCGCATTAAGCAAGTCCACGATTTGCTATGCAACACTTTCCACTTGCACCCAAAACTTCAGTGTCTTCAACATAACTTCAGGCCCTCCAAAACTCCCTTACATTCAGTGTCTTCAATTATGTGTTTTCTTTTTTAGAATTTACATAGCTCATCCTCATCTAAAAAGATTGAGGTTGGAGCTTAATTAACTATCAGATCATTGGTGTAATGTTGTTTTGCTTGTAAGAATCATGCAATGATGGAAGTGAGCTACCTCAAGTTTTACTACTTTCAAAAGAATTCACAAATAGTTGTTTGAGAAATTCACATCAGAGTGAATATATGCAATCTTGTGATAGAAGATCAGTAATAACATGATCTTTGAACTTTTTGCTTTGCTTACAAATATATAAAATAAGAAGGGTTAAGGAGTAAATTTGTCTCAAAAGTTTTCATTCGGTAATAATGTCAAAATTTTTTCGAGTTTAATATCATCCTAAAAGTTTAAAAATATATCCATATTACCCTACCCGTTAAAAAATTGACATTGTTTTTTTAGAAAAATTAATGTTGGTTGTTAACATTGTAATGGTAAATGGTAATATTTCTTCATTTAGAGAGACACCATTTCATTTTCCCTTAATCTTATTCTTAATATTTGAAGGTGAACATTTCTAGTTCAAATTAAGAATATTGGATTCAAAAATACACTATTGGGTATGAATTTTGACGAAGGATAGGGCTTGGAGAAGTGCGTACCCTGCCATTAAAATTTGATTGCAACTCATTAATAGTTTCTACGGGTGAAAAATCAAATAAAAGGAGGCAACGAGTAGAATTAAGGCTAGCTCATCTCTTTTTTTTTTCCCTTGGTAATCAACCAAATGAATTGGAGAGCCCCTTACGATGCCACAAGAACCACAGGAAATAACTCCTAAGATTGTTAGCCTTTCTTTAATTGAAATATAAAAAGAATTTTGAAAGATAGCAGATTTTATGGTCTCAAGGATTCTCCTATTCTTATTATGCCTCTTATTTTTGTATATAGTTATAGTGATAGTATTTATATACTCTTCAAATATGCGTCCCTTTCATCCTTGTTAAGTAGTTAGAAAAACCATATAAAGGGAATATAATTAAGCTGCTTATGTTGGAGGCCTCTAAAATACCAAGGGGCAGAGCAGATCATGATCATCTAAATTATATAGCCTATAAAGATAATCCATTGCAAAAAGGCTCTCATTGGAGAAGATGTATGAGGCCCACATGAAAGGAATAAAATAGTTAAAACTTAGGTTGTAGGGCTTTACCCCGAGAGAAGCCCTTCCAGAATGTATGAATTTAAAACTTGGGTTCTAAATCCGTACCTCTCCACTCTTTTCAACAACACCAAAAAGTATGAATTTTATCTATATTAAAGCCATTGATATTCTTCATAGAACTAAGTTCAAACAAAGGTATATATATACATATACTTATCTATCCATATTCATTTACATACATGAATGACCACTGAAACGCTGCTGGAGCGTGGGAGGTGGCATTCTGTGGGTGCGTTTAGATAAATGGTGAGAGAAGTGACTTTTTGGTAAAAGTTATTTTGGAAAAGGAATTTTGAGTAGAAGTTAAAACTGTAACGTGATTTATATTTAGATTAGCGTTGTAAAAGTGACTTTTTATGAAAAGGAAAAACTGTTTGAATAAATGTTGTTAAAGTGATTTTTGATAGTACATTACTTAAACATTCATGAATATCATTAAATACTACATATTTACATATTATTTAAAATATTATGATAATTTTGAGAGATGTTGAATAAGAGAATCTACCCTTAACAATGCATTTTTCTTTCTTCTTTACTTTTTTTTTTCTGGGGAGGCAATGGATTGAGTTTTCATCTCTAAACCGTAGCTCATGAGTGTATATGTATTTAACTAGGTGTGGAAGAAAATTGCGCCATTGTTTTCCCTCAAAACCCATATCCTCTTTTTTTCTTCACCAAAAACATTGAACCATCGTTCCCTCAAAACCCAGAGTCTATGTTGTGCAGGAACCCTTAAATTGCATCGTGCTTGAGGAACCCAGGCCGCGCCTCCATCATCGTGCTCGAGGAAGCCTAAGTTCATCCCCGTCGAGCAACACAATTTTCCTTGCTCCTACTCCTTCGTCGAGATCTGAGTCATTGTCGTGGAGATCACAAAAAGTAATATCTTAATCTCACACATGAGCTTCCATCACATCCTTTATTTCTGTCAGATTTGAGAGGTAATGAACCTACAATTCAACGCCATTGATTTCAACTAAGCTTGAGAGCTACACGACTTGAGACGATGATGGCGAAGAACACGATGGTGGCAGTGAGCAAGTTTGGGAGAAGGCCAAAATGCAACGGCCAACACTTCTAGATCATGGGCGATTTGAAGACGAGGACAAGACCAGAGCTGGAAGACATCTGTGGTGTTAACTGCCCATTTAATGTTTAACGGTATAAGCGTCGACGCCCACCACACCATTTTCCTGCTTCTGCCCAGAAGGAGCTTCTATTGGAGAATGGATTCTCAGCTAACGCCTTTCCAAACACAGCTAATCCTTTCAGATTGACTTCTGCCTCCCCAACGCTCCTTTCCCCGCTCTAAACGCTTTATCAAACGAGCACTGTATCAGGTTGGTATCTTGGGAGATTGATTTGGAAATTTAAACTGAAATCTGACATAATAACTCGCATCAACTTCGGTTGATCCCATATTGGTGGGAGTAAAAACTGAAACACCACAAGCAAATGCAAACCACCCTGTGTCTACAACCACTCTAAATTCTTCACTATCCTTCTCACCACCTGCCTCCTTAGCTTGAACATTGAGGCTACCTGAACGCTCTGGAGTTTCAAAAGTTAAGTGTATAACATTGAACGGAGACTGAGCAAATTGTTTCGTAGGAATTATATAGCCCTTTGCTTTTCCAACGACTCTGGAATCATTTTCCAGTCCCTCCGTGAGCACACAGTGAAAGGCGAATGCAGCCGCCGCATTGTCGTTGTTGCCGAGTGTAGGAGTTGGCTGTGGATTTGAGGAGCAAGCTGATATCTGAGGTTTTTGGATGTACAAGGAGAGATCAAGCGGTGGCCTTGAATGGATCTTGTTGCAGCGGGATGCAATAATTGAAAGCAAACCCAATTAATAGAATTACCACTATTGTTGCTAAACAAAATACAGTGCAGAATACGATCCTTGACCCCGTTATTATATCAATGGATTTGAGACTTGGTGGTCCTTTTGGACGCATGAGATCAAATCATGAGCATTGTTCCTTTTAATTTGATGTTATTGGCATTTGGCAACCTAACCCATTTGTGCTTTTCAATACAATAACACCTAAACCACTATGAAACCCTCGAAGTGTGTATTGGTCATCGATCGATCGCATGGCTGATTTGGTTTTGCTTTTTAGAAAGGCTTTATTGCTACCACTACAATACGTACAACATAGGGTGAGTCAAGTTAAATATATGATCTATCTAATTGAATTAGATTAAGAATATTATTTAAGTTACTTAATAAGATATATTTTTTTCTAAAACACCTTAAGTATTTTCCTAAATTCCCCTAGCTTTCTCTTATTTAATCATGAAGGATTTCGAGAATACCTGGAGATGCCGAATTATGAATCTGTAGATACCCACATGGAATTCGGATCACAATGGTGGATCCAAATACAAGACACATCAAAAGCACCGAAGGCAAGAGGAGAGGAGATGAAAGGGTTCTCTGAAAGAGAAAAGGCTATGGAGAAGACTCGTTTTCTCTATGCGTTATGTCTGCCGCCTTTGGGAAACCACTTCCCCCCTCTTATATCTTCCCACTAGGGTTCATATTCACGTATTTGACCTAGCCCATAGACTCGGGCCTAATCCATCAAGAGTGGCCCATATTCCAACATCTCCCACTCACACTTGGTAGATTACGAGACGTGGGCCTCATCCTTCTCTCTTCTTCCTTTCATACTAAGTGTTTTGCCGTGACCGCATGGGCATGGCATCTTTTAGATGTTTGTACTAGAAATCCCTTTCATAGCACCAGCACAAGACAATCTTTCTTCATATAGCTTGAATCTGGTTATTATGCCTCATATGTCCTAGATTTAACCAAAATACACTTTCACTTTGACGAATCTAATCCCTCCCAAGTCAACATAAAACTTGGATTGTCTTTCTTGTATGCGTGGTGTCCACACTTATGAAATCTCCAAGTTGATATCATAAGGGATATGTCACAGACACTACCATAGTTGTGTATTTATCAGGTAATCTTCCTTTCGCCCACATACCATTTTGATATACATCAATTGCTTTCCTAACATAGTACCTTGTATCGCATCCATCATGATAGTAGGATGTACGTTAAGGTAGCAGTCATTGAAGTATACCTCCATGATAATGTCAAAGTGAAAGGACATAAGTAGAAATATTGATTTCTTGGGACTCACACAACAACGAAGTAGGGATCCATTCACTTGCTTCCCTTTTGCGGTTCTATAACACATGTGGTATGAATCACATGTTACGGTGTTTCTCTTATACTATAAGAGCGTACGTCGTTTTAACACTTGCTATCAACACCGTACAGACTTTTAGTCTAGATGTTCTCAACATCTAAACCCAAATTCCTCTATGTCTCATTCTCATATGACGTCAATATTGAAAATTTGTTGTCTGGTAACAGGCATCATGGGAGCGGGTTCCCATGATTAGATCCATATTTTACGTGTACATACATTGGATCTCATCTCAACACGCTACACAGTTGCCGAGGCGACATAATTTGTATTTCTTCTCTACCATATCAGCATTCCTACTGCCATGCTGGTGAATACAAGTGTCTCATCTTTACATACTCCTCCTGAGTGTTAAAGGCGGTAGCTCGTGTGAGAGAGCCTACCTCACCTGCCTGTACGACATACTAGACATTGTATACTTGTACATAGACATATAAATCAATGACGAATAATTGCATACTTCAATTGTAAATTCAATACATAGTGTCTGTAACATTACATTTTGCACATACCAATAGCCCTTACATGTTTCTCAAACACTTCTCTAGCTATTGGTTTAGTCAGGGGATCTGCGACCATACTTTTGGTCGATATGTGTTGTACATTAATCACTTTCTGTGCTACATAATCTCTCACAAAATTATACTTAATATTAATATGCTTTGTCTTGCTATGATATTTTGGGTCTTTCGTGTAGGCTATGGTTGCAGTGTTGTCGCAGTATATCAACACAGGATTTGCACTCTCATTCCCAAATCCAAGTTGTTTGATGAATCTCTTCAGCCATATAGCCTCCTGCACTACCGCAGTGCCGGCCACAAACTCAGCTTCCATGGAATGTAGGGCTATCACGTCTGCTTCTTGCTGCTCCAGCTTATGGCGCCATTATTTAGCAAGAAAGTGTAACCTGAAGTTGATCTTCGTTCAACTTCATCTCCGCCTACATCAGCATCGGAGTATCCAACGAGCCGTAGACCGATTCCTTGATAAGTCAGTGCATAATCTGATATGCCCTTTAAATATCGTAGTATCCTTTTCATAGCTTTCCAATGCTATTCCCTAGGATTTGATTGGAACCTGCTCACAAGTCCAACTGAGAAGCAAATACCTGGCCTCGTACACATCATTGCATACATTAGACTTCCAACGGCACTAGCGTAAGGAACTCTTTCCATTCTTTTCTTGGCTGATTTAGTCTTGGGACACATTTCAAGATTCAAGCTAACTCTAGTAGCTACCGGGGTGTCTAAGGGATTGCAGTCACTCGTGTTGAAACGCTCGAGAATTTTCTTAATATAATTCTCCTGTGAAAGAGATAGAACTCTTTTTGAACAATCCCTTTGGATTTTAACTCCAAGTATGTACTCTGCTTCTCCCATGTTCTTCATCTCAAAGTTCGATGACAGCCATTCTTTAACAGCTAAGATTGAAGTTAGGCTATTTCTGGCCAGCAGTATGTTGTCTACATATAATGACAACATCACAATGTTATCATCAAACCGCTTGACGTAGACCCAGTGGTCTTCTTCAATCATCTTAAAATCATATGAGGTTATCGCCTTGTGAAACCTCAAACACCACTGTCTGGATGATTGTTTCAATCCATAAATGGACCTTCGGAGCTTACAAACTTTGCTCTCTGAACCTTTCCTTGTGAAACCTAACGGTTGTTCCATATAGATTTCTTCATCCAAGTCTCCGTTTAGAAATGCAGTTTTCACATCCATTTGATGTAACTCTAGATCTAAACTATTTACGATTGCCAGAATTAGCCTTATTGAATTAAAGCGTACAACAGGCGAGAAGGTGTCGTCGTAATCGATACATTCCTATTGTGTGTACCCCTTTGCTACTAGACATGCCTTGTATTTGTCAATTGATCCATCCGCTTTTCTTTTTATCTTGAGAACCCACTTGTTCCCAATAGCCTTTCGACCTTTTGGCAGATTAACGAGTTCCTAGACTTGATTCTTTCTCATTGAATTAATCTCTTCTTCCATGGCCTTACCCATTCGTTCTTGGCAGGGCATGTCAAGGCTTCATGTACAGAACGTGGCTCATCATCTTCATCCGGGGTGATTATGAGTGCTTCCCCCTCTATTGGGAAGCGCTTCCTGGGTACATTTCCCCTGTCACTCCTTCTTGCAAAAACCTCTTGGCTCTTTCATTTCTTCTGTCTCGGTCTCGGTAAAGACCTTTCTGAGCCTTCTGATCTCCCACTCAGATCGATATATTGAGACGATTGTGGATTATTAGATCGATTTGCACTACCTTGTTCTGTCTCATAAAGAGATACTGTTTGAACTATGTCTCCCTGCCAGGAAATTCACTTTCCGAAAAATACGGCATCCCTTGATTCAATTTCAGTTAATGTTCCATCTTTGTTTTCCCCAATGAAAACGTATCCTTTGGATTCCTTTAAGTACCTTATAAAGATACATTTCCTTTTCCCAAGGACCCAACTTCCCATACTTGTGGGAATCATTATGAACGTATGCAGCCGACCCCAGGGTCTTAAGATACTTAAATATGGCTTGCGTATCGTCCATAACGCATAGGGTATGGAAGTAACTGCTTTTGAGGGTACACGGTTAAGTATAAAGGCTGCTATTAATAAAGCATCACCCCAATACAAAATTTGCAGGTTTGCTTGAGCCATTATCAACCTAACTGAAAAGACCCTCTCTAATAAACAATTAATTCATAATTAACCATGGAGATAAATTTTTTTTTCACTTTCAAAAACTTTGTCTCAATTCTTTAATACAACACCGCCCACAAATCCACTGCAATAGTCAACATATAAGACTAAGGGCACAATCAATATCAGGGATAAAACCCAGCCTACTAGTCTTCATTCTTTCACATTGTCACAACCATAAGACTAAGGGCACAATTATCACAAGGGTTAGAACCCAGCCCACTAGTCCATAGGATTTAGATACAAACAGTGTTATCTTAGAAAATATATTAAAGCATGATGATCCTATATGGCAATATATATATACATTACTTTTCCCAAAATTCCATAGGCATGCAAGATTACAAACTCTTATGCCTCTGCCTGCTTTCCTGGACCACTATTCTGATAAGAGGTCTCGCCTGAAAAATGTTAATTCCACGGGGTGAGACATTAAGTCCCCGTAACCAAAATTAATTTATAAAATATGCAAGAAAGGAATGTAAGCTAGAGAAGCAGGTTTATGAGCAATTACATTAGAATTTCAGTAACAAAATAAAACATAATACTTTCAATAAATGGAACCATCCCCGCTCATTCATCCTGCTCCCCCTTATAACTTCTGGACGTGGTACAGTCTATCAATGTTAGTATACCCGGCCAAAGGCTAGCTAGTCACATCAAGAACACTGCCCCCTTCCATGTCACCACCAAATATACCGTAACAGGAAGGTGTCCGTCCAAAACACTCAACTCAAATCTGGGCCAACAGTGAGAGAGCCGATGGGCACACAACAACCGCATCTCTTCCACACAACCCAATATATCCCATAAAATAATACAATACACTCAGTGATATGCATTTTTCTTTCATCAACATCCCACAATAATATCAATTCACGTAATTCATAATCACCACAATAACAATTATTTCAACCATAATCATCACCCATACATATATGTTGAAAAAAATACACTGCTTCACTGATAAATTTAAATATTCAATATATACATAATATTTCGAAAACACATATTAAATATTATAAAAGAAAGTAAGGTTCCAAAAATACCTTACAGTCCATAAAGTGAATATAAAATAAATTAACCCCGGTTACCTCAACTCCAAGCTTAACTTGACAACTTTGGAATCCAAAAGTACAATTCATAAATTTTGAGTCACACACACCAATATGAATAATCCCGCTAGCAGAACCTTACACTAAAAACTATTTTCTCTCTTTCTCTCTCTCCCTCCATCTGCCTCTCTCTCGCTGCCTCTCTCTCTCTCTCGCTTCTTCAGTGTGTGTGTGTGCGCACCGTGAGTTAAGGGTGGGGGTATTTAAAATACCCCCACAGTAACTGCTACAGTAACTATCATCATGCCTGTCTTTTTTTCTTTTCTTTTCTTTCTTTCTGCCACGTTCGTGGCTTTCTCATTTTATTATTTATTTATTTAATTTTAAAAAAACATAATGATGACCCCTCATCATTATATCTTTTTTATTTATTTATTATTTTTATTTTATTTATTATTTTTTATTTTATTTATTATTTTTTTTCTGCCAACACTTCTTTTTCATTTTTTTTAAATGTTACACTAACCATATTTAGAAGAGTCCTATTTCTTCTTTCAGACACTCCATTTTGTTGCTGAGTGCCAGGGATAGTTAGTTACCTAATTATCCTCTTTTCTTCACATAGCTTTTTGAACTAATCAGATAAGTATATATGACCTCAATCAATATGTAATACTTTAATTTACGTTCTATTTGATTCTCTATCTCTTGTCTAAAACTCTCTAGTGCTTCAGACTTATGTGAGATCAAATAGTCATGACCATATTGTGAAAAGTCATCAGTAAAGGTAATGAATTACGAAGCTCCATGCCTTGCCCTCACACTCATGGGATCACATATATCAGAATGGACTAAGTCTAATGGACTTTCAGCTCTAGTTCCCGTATCGAAAGGTTTTCTAGTTGCTTTATCAGCTAAACAGTTTTCACATAAGGCTATCTCCATGTTTGATGTTCACCTAGCAAACCATCTTTTGCTAGTTTCATCATTCCATTCTAACTTATGTGCTATGGTCTATCATGCTTTGATATTTATGCCAACTGTTATATTGGAGAACTAACAAAACAGTCATGCAAGTTGAAATCATCAATAACATCCATGATGAAGAACTTCCCTGAAAAAAGAGCTAGACCATAAAAGGTCTTGTTACTAAGGATGTCAGCAACTTTGCCATGAAAGTTCACATCAAACCCATAATTCAAAAGATATGGCACAGAAACTAAATTCCGTCATATATCCGATGTGTGGCACACATCATGTAAGATTAAGGTATCTCCACAACGCAGAACTAGTATGCAGGCAAATATGCCTTTGACCTCAATCTTTCCGTTATTACAACATAAAGCCACTTGCTTTGATGTGGCAGCTGACAGTAACCACAAAGGATCCTCAATCCTTCATTACATGATTTGTTGAGTTTGAGTCATTCCACGGTCATTTTGCCCAGGGTAGTCCCTCGCAAAGTGACCCAACCTCTGGCAGGCATAGTATTTGACCTCATTCAGGTCAACCTGTACTTTCACCCCTTTTGAATTTAGGGACTTCATTCCTACCCTTTCCGTGAAATTTCGTGCCCTTCTTAAAATCGGGCTTGGCATTGGAAATGCCTATATCCTCGGTGTAATAGGCATGCCCAGAAGTCTTATATGACTCTTGGCGTTCATCCTCAAACTCAAGGTGCTTCATAACATCATTAAAAGTGATGATGTTATTGTTATGGGTTAAGTTGACTTTCATATGTTCCCAACTACGGAAAGTAATGATCACAGCCTGCGCTTGCTGCTCGTTAGTCATTATAAGTCCAACTTCCTGAAGCTCTTTGATCATGTTTAACATGTTTCGAATGTGCTTCTTCATGGACGTAATACCCGGAAGCTTATACGTATCAAACTTGATTGTCAGCGTCCTAAGCTTAATGGTCGAAGTTCCACCAAACTCATCTCTGAGAGTTGCCCACATGGCATATACAATTGGACGTTTTTCAAATTGACACATTAGGTCATTTAGCATTATTCTCAGCACGGTAACTCTTTCAATACTGTTCTCATTTTTCCATACGTGGTATAACTCCAGGTTTCCCTTACGCTGGGTTGTGGTCCTAGCTTCAAGTTCCACCAAAATGGTGGTTAGTGGCTCAAGGGCCTCATTTTCCTCCAATATATACTGTACTTTCCAGTGCCAGATGTCCTAGTTGTCATCGTTCAGCTTATCCCCTTTATTCAACTCGACAATTATGCTTTTTGTTGTCATTTTCTAGTCTGAGGTGATGAGGTATTTTTTCAACAAATGTTTTCTCATATAGCTGAGTTTTTAGTGTTTATGTAGCACATCATAGTATACAATGTCTTATACTTATATTATTCTTGACAAGGATATAATTTGATTACTAGATCTGCGATCAGGAAAATACGTTTATACCTCCCATCACACAAACACTAGTAACTACATTATTTTCTTTCAAGAATTTTATATAAGTACTTCTTAAATCGTCAATTTTTAGAAGTCTCGTTTTCTAAAAGCTCCCACTTATCAAAAAGTGTTACAAGGTGACAAATCATGTGAATAACAATGACGATTTCACAACAATTCACATAAACTAAACATGTCACATTTCACAATGCTTTTAGTCATAATCATACACCAAGTCATGTTCTAAATATGTTAACTAAACATAGAGGGTAAACACATTAATCTAAAGTACAACACGTCTTTAGATATTTACAATACAGTTGTTGACTATTTATTTTCTCAGTCTTCTAAAGTATTGGTTCTTGTTCAGCATAAGTTTCGTTGTTTTATTTACTGCATTAACCCACATGGTTGTTAATGTGAATGTGCTTGTAGCTCTAAATGCTACACTATACTTCATCACGACATTCACATAGAATTTTGCAGTTTCATTATCAATTATGTTGTTGACATAGTTCGCAATGATTTCATATATGTGTACATTTATATTCTTGACTACAATTGTTCTCATTGCATACCATATTCAGCTATTGTCGTAGCCATGGCCGGGAAAAAAAGGTTGCTCTACCTCCTCATCAACACTTTGAGGTTTTGAATTGAATGAGAATGAGGACATACGATTGTCGGAATAGACCTTTTGAGGTTCCTCTTAACCTCCCTCAAGGTTCTCATCATGATCATATTCAGGGTCTCTCTCAGGTTCCCCTTGAAGATGTTTCTCACGATTACTTTAAAAGTCCACTTAAAATGTTCCTCCTCAAAATCCTCTTTAAATTCTTGTTCAGGATCCTCGTTCATGAACACTTTTTTTTATCAACATAGTAAATGTACACTAGTCCTTTAGACAGTGTTTTAGTGCTTTCTAATATTTATTGTACCATTATTTTTAAAAAAATGGATTTGAAATTTTTAAATTGAAAAATTCTCATAAAATCCTTAAGTAAGCACTGATTTTCAACAAAATAGATCATGAATTGCCTTATAAAATAGTTAAATTATATATCAAAATGAAGATCTTGAATTTTAGGATTTTTAGGAACAAACCGTGTCTCATTTAGAGTTAAAACGCGCCCGCAGACGCCCCTAGAAGAGAAAATCCTGAAAAATTTGAAAAACTTGGACAAGCCCACTCTCAGTACCGGCACGTGACGTCCACGCGCCGCCGTAAACACCTCCTCTTAGGTCATTTCCGGTGGACGTGCCACGTGGTCTCACACGCCACGTGGCCCATTTTCCCATTTTTATTTTTTAATTATTTTTTTATTTTTTTTGCCAGACTGGGCTTCTTTGGCCCAGCCCCCACTTTTTTTTTTACCTTTTTTTCCCGCAGATCGGGCCTCTCTAGCCCAATCCACCAAAATTTTTTTTATTGATTGGGCTGATCATGGCCCAATCTCTTTCCAGGTCGGGTTAACCTACTGTTTCTAACTTGGTACGTGGTCACATCAGCCGCCACCGCAAAATTTTCATTTTTTTGCGGACGGTTACTATTTATCTGTTGCGTTTTTCGGCCATATCTTCCCCGTTCGACATCCGTTTTGTGCGTTCTAGGTGTCCATTTCTTCATTTCGTCGAGATCTACGCAATGGGAGCACTTTTGGAGCCTAATTCTTTCTCCTTTTCTGGAAAAACATGACAGAATACGTAACTCATTTTTCTTCCGTAACTCCATCGTCCGGTGTCCATTTTTCGCGTTCTTGGTCTCCACATTCTCGTGTTGAAGAGATCTACACTATGGATATATTTTCTAAGCCTAGAGATATCGGATTCTATGAACCCAAATCTGGATCTCCATTTACGGGTTCGCTTTCCCGTTTCATTTTTCGTTTTCATCGTTTCGGTTTAGAGGCATATGATTTCATACCAAATATGCACATAAATCACAGATATGCTTGAAATCTGAACTGAAAAACAAAACAACATACTATACAAGAAAGCATTAGACATGCATACATATATATCTTAATGAAACATGCTTGTAAAAATTCATGAACAGTGAGTAATTGCCATAGAGCATGCATGGTAAGCAAAAGATCATAGTAATGGAAATACTTTAATCATATACTCAAATTTTCATGATTAAAATAACAATAATTCATATCTGTGTGGAAGAGAAATGCCTCAGGAACTATAAGCTTTGATACCACTGAAGGATTTTGGGCATACCTGGAGATGCCGAATTACGAATCTACAGATACCCACGCGGAATTTAGATCACAATAGTGGATCCAAACACAAGACACAGCAAAAGCACCGAAGGCAAGAGCAGAGGAGATGAGAGGGTTCTTTGAAAGAGAAAAGGTTATGGAGAAGACTCGTTTTCTCTATGTGTTATGTTTTCCACCTTTGGGGAACCACTTCCCCCCTCTTATGTCTTCCCACTAGGGTTCATATTCATGCATTTGACCTAGCCTATGGACTTAGGCCTAATCCATCAAGGGTGGCCCATATTCCAACAAATCATTATTGAAAGAGCATCAATAGGGGAAAATTGAAAAAAAAATTGCTAAAATTTATAAATAGTATCTTATTTAGAATCAATATTAACTGTCTAATTAGATCCTACATCAAGAAATAGACTAAGTAGTTTTCTCTACTTTATTCCCTTCACAAAAAACTTACGGGTGGAGCTAAGCTAGTTAGTTAAGTTAGCATGTTATGTGTGTGCACATATATATATATATATATATTTATAATACTCCATTTCTTGTTGATAACAAAATTAGTTAAGTTTAGCATGTTAATTTTCATAAAGTGATCGTCCCATTGGTACACAAAAAAAAAAAAGAAAGCATTTAAAACCACCCTTTCTAGACTGGTTATGAAAGATAAGATTTACAAAATGTGATTGGTGATATTTTTGTAAAGATTTAGTACACTTTCTAGTCAGCATGTGGTCTAAAAAGATATTTCTTGGATACCTTTTTATACAAACTTGATCTAGAAAGTTGTGAAGATTTTAAAATTATTATTGGTGGTATTTTTATAAGGGAAAATCCCTTAAAAACAATTTAAATTTGCAAATTCCAAAATGTTACCACCAATAATGAAAATTTTATATTCACTAGACACTACATTTGGTCAACCATCGAAACTCTAGCACCGACAGCCACCCCCACCGCTGATCAGCCAATAGAACTCCAACATCGGTAGTCAGATTTTGGGATTTACACTAGTAAAAAAAAGACAAAATAGATGCGGAAATTTCCTACGGATATTATCGACAGGAAATTTTCCTGCTGTATTACCTGCTGATTTAGAATCCGCAGGAATATTTCTTGCGAATTTTGAAGCCGCAAGTAATATTTCCCACGGAATATTTTCTGCAGGTAATTTTTGCATGTAATTTTACCTGCGGATTTTGTATTCGCAAGTAACATTTTACTTAAAATTTTTTCAAAAAAACATTTTTTTAAAGTTTAAAATGCCTTCCCCTTCATATTTTTCTTTTCCCAATTCTATTTTTGAACCCTAAAATGAGCCTCCAGCATGAAGGGCACCCAAACTTTAATTTTTCTCATTCCATTCTTCTTCGATCTACTATACATGGACTAGAGATAGTACGTTAATTGATGAAGTTGGGACACTGATTTTAAGAGTACCATCTAGCTCGAGGAGCACTAAATCCCATTCCCTTGATATAAGCGAGCCAATCTTTTAGATTCAAAATTTTCCTTAATGTACCAAGTAGGTTTGGTGATAATTTCTCCCTAGCGGAGACCAAAGCTATTTTCGCCGTGGAAGAACAATGAAGCAGGTCAGGTGAAGAAATGTGTAGGTCGTGTCTAGCGATCGACATACATAACGATGAAGAAGGGGGTGATCGCAAATATGTGAACTGCAGAAATAATTATATATCACTTTTTAAATCTCACAAGTGATCATGAACTGTTCCAGACATTCAACCAGCCGCACAAGGTGACATCTTGTATTTTTTTTTTATATATTGATCTTAACACTTTAATCGTACATCGGATGTAGAATCTTAACAAGCCCAAAATGTATTTTTAAATTATTAATTATTAATAAATAACATTTGAAATATTAATTATATATATATATCATATATTAAACTATATAATTTATTTTCAAATAATTTCCTTTGCAATATATATTTTCTTATTTTTAAATTTTGTTAAAGTGATATATAATAATAATTACCCATTGATATGCATCTTTTTAACAAATACAACTTATATTAAAACTAGTATAAGTTTTTTAATAATTACAACTCATGTTAAAGCTAGTATAATTTTTTTAATTATTATACAACTTATATTAGATACAAAATACAATAAATACAAAATAAGCTTGTTTACAAATGCAAAATATTATTTTTAAAAAATACAACAAAAATTTTTAAATACAGAATATTATTTTTAACAAATATTTATTTTTAAATTCAAAATAGGTTTCCTGCGGATTCTAAATCCGCAAAGTTACCTACGGAAATGTAATCTGCACGAAAGTTACCTGCGGATTCAAAATCCGCAGGTCAGTTTTATCGATTTAAAAACCCTAACTTAAGTCCTCTGCAAGTCGCTGGTGCTCTGGAAATTTTCGTCCGCATTTGTCTTAGAAATCTTCCTTAGGTTACTTAAAATAGGACACCAATATCTTCAGAAATTTTTGCAGCCAACGCCTTTGCCGCATTTCGTAGTCAACTGCTGGTGATATTGTGTTTCATCATCGACGCCTCTAATGCCATTTTCGTTAGGACATTCATCATGAACAGACCGAAATCACTGAAAGCGCTGAGACGGATGTAAAATCGAAACCTTTTGATGTCTTGTGCTGTTCTTCCATTCGTCTTTTTCCACGGATTGCTAAAAGCGTTAGCTCACTATGTTATTCTCCGTTTTGATGGCTTTTGTTGTTCTGTTTTGATGGCTTTTCTGTGGCTTGTGCTGTTCTGCGATTTTAAATACCCATTTTATGTTATGTTCTCCCTTTTGTGTGGACCAAATGATCTGCCTTATTTTAAATGATCTACTTGACCTCTTCTTGCTTTGACATGAACCACTTGCTTTGGTTTACCTCCTTCTTCTGTTATGTTGCTCTTATTTCCAATGATTTGTTATGTTGCTCTTGGATTTTGCTGAAGGCTTGAGAGTGATTGGTGTTAGACCAGAGAGAAAATTGGACTTTTTGCTGATAATTCTTGTAGGTGGCTTGTACCAGATCATGGTATAATAATCATGATCTCCATGACTTTTACTGCATAAATAATTAGATTAATCCAGAGTCAGTATATTAATTGCAGGAAACTGTAACCTGCACAGATGTTATGCGTGAGTGACAAACTTTGTGAGTTTTGAGAGACAAGAAACTTTAATAAAACGTGGTAAAGAGTTTTGAAGATTTCTAATATACTAGTGAATTGAAGTTATTAGATGTGGTAGAAATTACCCTTTTCTGCTAATGAAGTTACCACATTTTTAGTGACAATTCTTCGGTTTTTGTTTTGTTTGAGATATGCTTATATTAGATGGTAGAGGGTAATGGGAATGAGAGTGGTATTTATATAGCAGGATTGGAGCTTGGAAGGTACATTTGATGAAAAGGAGAAGCATGGTGATGAGGTGGCAAGCTTCTGCATTTGTGTTCCCTTATTGGATCCCAATCACGATGCGAAGGGAAATATGATAACAATATGGGACTTCATGTTTTGGGAGAAAAAAGAACTAGTGGTTTTTGGACTCTTTCAAATTCTGGGTCCTTTTTTTTTTTGGTTATCTTTCATCTAATACCCTGTTTCTTTATTTTGTTTTCACTGTAGAAATACATTTGGTCCATATAATAAAGCAGATCTTTGGACCTTTCATGATATAAATACAAGAGTCTTCTAAACTTGGTTTAACTAAACTTAGTATAAATACAAGAGTCTTCTAGAATAATTACAATTGATGAAATAATAAACAGGGGATTTGGTTAAAATGTAACGTATAAAGATATTTTGATTCTTGCCATATCTTTCATGGCCATTTCTGATCTTTGGACCTTTCATGGACCTTTGATGCATCTCATATTTTGATTCTTGATATGTATTATTTTTAGACCTTTCATGACCTGCTGATATTTTTTTTATTGATACTGTAACTTATAGAGTAACTTAGAGACATTAGTATAGTATGTAAAAGTTGTAGATAATTATTTGCTTTTGTGGTTGTGATAGTAAGTCAAACTTTAATGTTCTAAATGAGTCTACCTATTTAATGATAGGTGTAGAAAATGGACATCCCCCACATCGAAGGTGGATGTATAATAGGCTTAATCCTAAAAGGAATGGGTACATCGATGAGTTTATAATTGGCATGGAGGAGTTTATGAAATTTGTTTGTGAACAACCAATATATGTAAGTGAAGGAGTCATTCGATGCCCTTGTACGTGATGTAAAAATGAGAAATATCATATCCCCGATTTAATGAATGTCCATTTATATCGAAAAGGATTCATCTCACATTATTGGTATTGGACTGCACACGGAGAAATAGCACCTCCAATAAACCCAAGTGTAGATATTCCTGCAGTTGCTTCAAATAGTGTCGAACATGTATGCTTTATGAACTTGGTTGTGAATGGTGCATGATTTTTATGATGAATGAAGTGAATGATATGAATATGAAATGTAATTTTGATTGCTATGGCCATATGCATATAAAAATGTAGTTTGGACATAAGCACATGTGACATGCTCATAAACTTGTTAAAAGGTTGTTACATGCATATTCACAATAATTTTGTTTAGCTAGTTTTGCTATTGGGATTTCAAAATCTCATTATTCCACAACTAACCATATAGGTGGAAGCTCAAGCAAGGGTACGGAAAAGGTTAATGATGCTTGAAGATGATGTTTTGCTTGCATGTTTTTGGTGTAAATGGTTAAGATGCATACTTTCTTGAAGTTGTTGTCATGTTTGTAATCTAAACCTCTACTAAGGTATCATGTGCATAGGTGATGAAGTATGCATGAAAATGAGCTAAAGTAACCAAGAATGGTAAAGGAATAATCATGCATGTTAGAGGTTAATGGGCCAAAAAGAGGTTTTAGTGAATTTTTAAAAAAATTGGTTTTCAAAGCTAAAGGGGTTCCAAAGGCCCTAAAAAATGAATCTGTTTCAAGTGACAGTTAAAAATAGTAAATGAGATCCAAATGGGCTAAAATTTTCCATTCAGAAACTACACATCCGAGGCTTTAAAATGATATAAAGTTTGTGAAATTTGGATGTGTCTTTTGAGAGATATGATTTTCCAAAGATTGAGGTAAAATCTGGAAAACTGGAGTAAACCATTTCGGACGGTATGTGGTTTTTGCATAAAATGTATTAAATGGACAAGAATTGGAACCAATGAGTAATACTATATTTCACTTAATAAAAAAAATTTAGAAATTGGAATCACTCAGTTTCAAATTTTTTAGAATTAATTATAATTTTTCAAAGTTTGGCCAGAAATCTGGAAAAAGACTCATGAATAGTGCCAGCGTTTTTATTGAAACGTTTTTGAAAATTTAGTTCTCAATTTTGGGTCAAAACTTAATATCCAAAGCCCAAGAGTGATTCATAAGTGATTTAAAATAAGAAATTAGGGGGAAAATAGGAGGTGTCACATTTAACATCAGCTTGAGACATTAACAATGCATCTTCTTGCACTATGACATTATTTTTGTTTCTATCTTCATCACGTGCTATCCATAGTGCCATTTCACAGATCACATCATGCATTTTAATTGAACGATCCAAAATTATATCATTTTCAACACTCTCTAGAAAGCACGAAAGCTTCAACTTTTCAATTATGGACCCACCGTGGCAACGCATATTATGTACACTTCTCATCCTATCACTATAAAGAAATCCTTTATCCATTTATCAATGAGATCGTACACTGTAATCTCATAATCCTTTCGGTATAATGCACAATATAAGAAACATTTTTTGTGTGTTTCATCAGGTAGTCGGTCATAGCTAAACTTGAGGACCAAAAGCACCTTTGTCTCCCAATCTGAAGCTATCCATGAAGAACTTGTTAAGTTGTTCATAGAGTGTTCCCATGCTTCCACACTCCTCACACCAGCCATGGTGCTTCCTACCACATTTAATGCAAGTGGGAGCCCTTTACATTCTCTAGCCATCTCCTCTGCTATATTCAGAATGATAGGGTCAGATTTTAGAGTTTACTCACCAACTTTCATACAAAATAACTCTAGAGCTTCTTTCTCAGTTAGGATTTCAACTTTGAATGTTCTTTGAGCCTTCATTTTCGCACAAACATCCTCAAATCGTGTTGTGAACAACACTTTGGATTTGAAATTAGTTTCCTTTGGATGTGTCACTCCCAGATTTTCCAAGTCTAATCTCTCCCATATATCATCCAATAACAAAACAAATTTATTTTCTTTAAGGACATCGTAAGTCTTTGCAGCCTTTTCATTTTGGTTACTATAACGATTTCAAAGCTTGTCTCCAATCCCTACCAATTTTCTGATGTTGTTCATAACACTATCCAAATTGGGACTTTTGGATACCACCACCCACATATTATGTTAAAATCCGATCTCTTGCCAAGTTTGTTGTTAATTTTCTTTAGCAAGTGGTCTTTCCCACTCCACCCATCCCATATAAGCCAAGAATACATACTAGAAGAGAGCACGTGAAAGCATTTAATTACATACTGGAAGACAAGAACAAGCATGCTTCATTTGTTAATATGAAATATGACCATGGGTAAAACAACATAAAATATAGGTTAAAATAATATATTTTATTTATTAACTACAGTTCCCATTAAATTGAGATCAAATTAATCAAATATTTTGAATCTTCTTATATGAAAGTTTTTTTTTCCATGCAACTAATCTGAAATTAATTTAAAATTTAAACAATAGAATTTTAATTACATGCTGGAAGACAAAAACAAGCATGCTTCATTTGTTAATATGAAATATGGCCATGGTTAAAACAATATAAAACATAGGTTAAAATAATATACTTTATTTATTAACTACAGTTCCCATTAAATTAAGATCAAATTAATATGCTTTATTTCAAATATTTTGAATCTTCTTATATGAAAGTTTTTTTCCCTGCAACTAATCTGAAATTAATTTAAAATTTAAACAACGGAATTTTAAAAGTCATTTATTGAAGAGCAATTGGAAAAGGACGCGTAGTATATCTCAGGCATAGTTAATTAAAAGTATACAACAATGAAGGGGCCGGGTATTAGTCGTCTAATTAATTCTTGAAATATAATGGCATGTAATTAATCAACTATGAAATCAATTTAAAAATTTAATGACAAATATAACATGTTGTACCCTTTCAAAATTTAATCAATTTAAAATTACCCATTATATCTCAATAAGTGAATAAGTTATATCAAACAAAATCTAGATTACAATTTCAAATGAAAGCTTTTTACTGTGACTAGTAAACTTTGAAATTAATTAACAAATTAAATAGTAAAATTGCTAATCAAAGAGTATAAGCATAAAGATGCGTAGTATCTCAGACACATAAATTAACTGAAAGGATATAAGACTGGGGAGAGTATTATATACACGCTAATGTAATTCATGTAATAACTTATTACTAAATTAAATTAAAAATTCAATAATAAATATACAAAGCGCAGTACCTGTTGAATACTCTCAATTTTTCCCAGCCAATGGGTGATTTGATGAGACCTCTGCATGTCTATGGTATTTTCTTGTTCTTCAATATTTGCTTCCACATCTTTCTTTATCATCTCAAGCTTTTCCAATTTACTTCGCAGCAACTCCAGATTCTCTTCCAAGTTGTAAACATAGGCAGCTTTGCTATTGAGAAAACCACAGAAACACTTCGTGGCTTCCCAAATGGCCGAAGAGGCTTCCATGAGTAAATATGGATCTGATCTATAAGAGCCTGAAAAAGAGACTTAAACTCACTTCCTCCATATCTGCACTTGAATAAATCTACTTTTTAATGGGTACAAGAAGGTATTGTCATTTTACAGGTCGTTTTTTTTTTTGGGCGCCGTAGTCATACCACGTGAAAATGGGAAAAGCTGCTAAAGGTCTTCCTCAGCATTAAAGTATTCAATCCCCTTGACTTTGACCATTAATTATTTAAAAAAAGAAAAGATAAAGTGTCGTGTGGCTGGAATGAAACTTTGGTCAGTCAGTATTAATTTTTTTAAACTGTTCCTACCATGGTTCAAAAAATCGGACCGGACAACGAACCGGTCGAGACACTGGATCAAGGATCAGAGGTCGAACCGGGGTCGAACCGGGGGTTGACCCGGAGGTCGACCCGGCTATATAAAAAATTAAAAATATTACAAATTAATTCGTAACAACAATCTATGCATTAGGAATCCAAATATCCATGTACTAATCAAAGTTCTAACATTTTAATACATATATTAAAAGTTCAAAATAGTAGATTCTATCATTTACAAATCAAAGCCATCATCATTAAGTTTGAAAATCTACCAATCAAAGTCATCATCATTTAAATTTTGGGAATTTGGTGGAATGGAGACATTCATAAGCGGGGGATCAGGAATCTGGGAATGACAGAATGCTTCGATCGGATCTTTTTGTGGCCAGGTCCCAAAACGGCACCGTTTTGGGTCCTGGCCAAGGTTATTAAACTTGGACCGGTGATCAGACCGGATAAGACAGTGGGTTAAGGGTTAGTGGGTCAGATCGGTGATCAGACCGGTGAGAAATAAAAAAATTTAAAAATAAATATCATCATATATTAACACAATTAATGTTAAAAAAATAAATCATTCACTCATAATAGTTGTGTTATATGTTGTATTTTAAGTCAATCTATCTACTATGGTTCCATGTCATTTAATTTTTTTGGCCAACATTCTAGATCATTTAATTAAAGTTTTATAAAAGGTAAAGTGATATAAAACAACAATATAATTGCTACAGCTATCCAATGAATAAAGAGTATATACCAAGTGATAGGGTTCAAAGTGAGGTAATATGCATTAATTAGAAAGTTTGATCCATGGGTTAGCAAATAATAAAAGCCCCACGTCTGCAAGTCTGTGGCGAGCCTTAA
>JANTPZ010102784.1:0-19339 GCA_025593235.1 Vachellia pachyceras
GATCTATTTGGTATATTTATAAGGATTTTTCAAATAAGTCATATTAATACTCTTCTAACAATAATCAAATAGAAGAAGGATGGAGAGGATTGATGAATATCATAATTGTGAGTTATAAAATATGTTATGTCAACTAATTTAACAAATTTTTAAAATTTAATCAAATTAGTTAATTAAACTTTACGTACTGTTTCATAAATGCAATGGCCTGCAATACTTAAAGTTCCCACCTTGTTTATCCCTTTAACTTGCTAAATGGTTCCTCAGTTTGGTTTTGATGAACAGCAATAGTGCAATTAAATACCCATATGCTCCGTTAGGTTTCGGACTTTGGTCTTTTTGATATTTTCCCCTTTACCCCTTCTGTGTTTACAGCAATTAATCAATCAATTTTCATACTAATTCTGGAAGATGTGCGAAAATAAAAGGAGATAAAAATTAAATATTAACCGAATTACTTAATATATATTGAGTCAAAGCAAAAATATCGAATTTGCTATTATTGCGCATCGAAGACTTCCATTGTATTGCATTAATTTACTTTCTTCATCTTTCAAGGAAAAAAAAAAATAACTGAGGTCTTGTTTGAGAAAACTTTACCTAAATAGTGCATGCAAGATAAAATAAAAAAAATCGCATCTCAAAATTTGTAAAAAAGCGGTGGAGATGAATTTTAACTATTTACAAGATAAATGTGTAAAGATTATTATCTCGTTTGACTTTACCAAATGTGATTTTAAATAAGTCCACTGCCGTTGAGGCCGTAAGTTTAAAATCAAAAGTGTTAAGAGCAGAGAGATCAAAATCAAAATTATTTGATCCTATATGTTTTACGGTAATACATTTTGACCAATTCTTTTTAAGAGATCAAAAGATATTGATTTTGATTGTGTACTCTTAATAACTTTTGTTTTTTATCTCTATATATAATTAACTATGTTAAGCATTTAAAATCTCATGAAATAATAGGGATTAAAACTGTATGTTTAAAATTCAAAGAATTAAAACCAAAATTGTTTTAAGGAATAAAAGAACTGTATGTTTATCTGTAACAAAACCAAAATCGTTATTTTCTTTATTTGCAAGGTGGTATTTATCTATCATTATCCTATTTTTTAAGGATTTTAGTTTATTTTTACTCTTTCTCTCTACTGTCAGATCACTTTATCATCTTTACTTTATATGTTGTCTCGTCACCCTATCTCATCCGACATTTTCATTCTTCTAAAGGTAAAAAAATGCATGTATGCTACCAAAATGCACATAAGTATGTTAAAATACCTATTACATGTATTGTACCAAAATGCACATAAATATGTAAAATAAAAGCAAGAATACCATCTTCGGCATCGCCTTGGGTACACGTTCTGGGCCCAAAACACAGCTTCTGAGAGGGTAAAAGCCCGTTACAACATTTACGGAAAGCCATGGATAATTGTTTTATATGATTTATGATATAAATATGCAAAAGAGTTTATCTCAATTTACAAAAAATACTGTTAAATTTGTATTTGGGGAGTCAAATATTCTTCCAAACAGGTACTTTAGCCTGTTTGACACCTTTTTTTTTTTTTTTGGGACAAAATGCTCTTATTTTTTTGTCAAGCATCTTCCGGTGAATCGAAAAGCTCTATGTGGGCCCAATTGTATAGTGCTTTAATTATGGCGACTCCTCTATGTGGCCCCAAACGCACGTGATTTATGTCTCCAGTTCGTCTCACTTATGTCTCATGTTCTACTATCAAACTCCTCTTTTTTTCCCCCTTCCAAAACTAACTAAAAAACGTGGTTTAAAGCTTAACTCGACCGCACGATTTACCATTTCTTCTTTGCTCGACCTCTTCATCTGAAACTGCTTATCAATGGAAATACCATATTATTTAGAGTGAATTTTGGAAAATCCCCAATTAGAAATTAATTAGGTAATGAAACCTGTTGAGTTGCATGTAGTGTGAAAGGTTAATTGCCTACTTTAAAATTTCCTACGTTCATCATTCAAAAAAAAAAAAAAATTTCCTACGTTCAGTTTAATATCTCCAGTACTTACGTAAGAGCCAGATAGGATCAAGCATTTTAAGGTGGACTCTGCAATTTTAAATATTTTATTTGGTTAACGAAAATTGAATAAATGGAATTGCATAATTAGGATCATGGTAGCTGTAAAAAATATCATCACAAGGGAAATCTCAGTATAAAATATAACAATAATTATATGCACATCAATATTTTCAGGACTGTAATTTACAAAGTACATGTCATTGTAATTTAAGAGAATTATATCACACACATCGCGTGTGTGTGTATTAACATAAACGAGGGAGACATTATTGTTGACTGCATTTTTTATCCTTCTCTTAATGGTGTGCAAAGACCGAATTGCACCGGATAACACCCAACCCTGTGTTCAGTCTGAAAAATATCGGTTTAAAAAATTCAGTATATAGTCTTGTCTGAGCCAGGCATAATCCGAAATTTAGCTAAACTTTAATGGGCTAGATAGAACGATCAAGCCGGTCCATTTAAAGCTTGTTTGGTTTCATTCCTAGAATCTAACTTTGATTTCAAAATCTAGGTTTTACCCTAAAACTTAAGTTTTACTTACATTTTTCGGAAAAACTATTTTGGATATAAAACCTCAATTTAAAACCTAAGTTTTGAAAAAGATATTTTCTTATCAAATTACACCCTTCCTCCTAGTAAATTTTCTTTTTATTACTTTTTATTTCTTTTTCTTTTATCTTTCTTGTTTGTATTTTGCCTTACGATTCATACAAGCCAAAACTTCCAATACAATCACTTTTTAAATTTTTTGGAATAACCACCGAACTAGCCTTATTCGAAAACATAAAACAAGTGAAAGAGTTGATGAAGAGTGGGGAAGGGATAAGATGTGAGAGGAGGATGGTGACAAAGTGAGTTAATGAGGACTGAGGAGTGAAAAAGAGAGAAGGTGAGAGAAGGAATTGGTGTCAGACTTGATTGTTTGATAGGATTGGAGGGAGAGGAAGAAAGTAAATGGTTGAAATTCAAACGTGATATCGTTGTTATCCTCATTTGCTTGTGCTGTTGCTCCAAAGGAAGTAAGAAAGTTTCTCCTTCTCTATCTCCTTCTTTATTTCTTTGGTGCATCCTCCAAACCAATCGATGGCCGACTTTATTTCTCCAATCGTTGACATCCTCACTCGTTTGTGCGATTACTGCTCCAAACGGGCAGATTCAATTCGTGAGCTTGGAGGCAACCTCAACTCTCTCAGAAATGATTTAGACGCCCTTAATAACAAGTATCTTGACGTCGAGATGAAGGTCAATACAGCCGTGCAGAATCCATACCGGAAGCTGACTGTTAAAAATGAGGTAAGGGATTGGATGCGCAAGGTACAAGACTTGCAAAGTGAAGTCCATGCCATTTTGCGGCAAGGTGATCAAGAAATACAAGCCACGTGTTTTGGAGGTCGCTGTCCCAAGAATTGTCGAGCTCGCTACAAGCTGAGCAAAAGGGTCACCCAGAAGTTGAGTGACGTTAATGATCTCATAAGCAAGGGGAGTTTTAATGTTGTAGCCGAAAAGCTTGCTCGTGATGGGTTTGATAAACTTCCCTTGGATAAAACTCTGGGTGTAGAGACAACATTTGAGGAGCTACGTTCATGCTTTGAGAACAACAAGGTGCGCACCATTGATCTTTATGGAATGGGAGGGGTAGGCAAAACAACTTTGCTTAAGAAATTCAACAATGATTTCCTCTCAACAAAAGCAAACTATGTGGTCATCTGGGCTGTGGCGTCTAAAGATGTAGATCCAGGGAGGATTCAAGATGACATCAAGAAGAACTTGGATGTCCAAGATGATATATGGAATAACAAGACGGTGGATTACAGAGCTCGTTTGTTATTCAATATCTTAAATGGAAAGAAATTTGTGCTGTTATTGGATGATATTTGGAAAAGAATTGATTTGTTGGAATTGGGGGTTCCTTCGCCAAATGATCATGAGTGCAAGATAATATTTACAACTCGATCGAAAGAGGTATGCAGCCTGATGGGTGCACAGAGGCACATAAGAGTAAATTGCCTCACACCAGATAAAGCGTTTGAGTTGTTTAAGGAGAAAGTGGGTGAATCTCCTCTTGAAAACCCTCTCATATTGCCTCTTGCAGAGCAAGTGGTTGATGAGTGTCGAGGCTTGCCACTTGCTCTTTGTACTGTGGGACGTGCCATGGCTAACAAGGTGACTCCCAATGAATGGAGGCGTAGCATAGAGATTTTGAGGAGTTATCCCTTTAAAGTCCAAGGTATTGTTGATGAGGTCTATGGCTTGCTTGAATTTAGCTATGATAGATTGCCAGATGGCTACAAATCATGTTTTTGGTATTGTGCTCTATTCCCTGAGGACTATAACATTCCAGAAGAAGTGCTTGTTTTGCTTTGGATAGGAGAAGGGTTTTTGGCTGAATTTGATGATGATATTTATGAAGCACGGAAGCAAGGCGAAGATATAATTTCAAGTCTAAGGTATGCTTGTTTACTGGAAAGTGGTAATGGTGAAGGTACAATCAAGATGCATGATGTGGTGAGAGATATGGCTCTCTGGGTTTCTTGTGATCATGGAAAAAGCTCTAGGTTCTTTGCCGGTGCTCTTTCTGTGATTAGTGGCCATGAAGTATACAATCGAGCAAAGTGGGAAGATGTGGAAAGGCTATCAATGCAGGGCTGGGGTGAAACATTCCCTGAATTCCGGCAAAAACCTCGTTGTCCTAAGCTCATTACTCTTCTTATTAGAGAAACTAGCCTACGAGTCTTCCCGACTGAGGTACTTATCCTTCCAATCACTATTAGAGTACTAGACTTGTCATCTAATGGTGGAATTTTAGATCTACCATCGGCAATCGGCGACTTTGTAAACCTAGAATACTTGGACCTATCCAATACTGGTATAGCAAAATTGCCTGAGGAGTTGAAGAATTTGAAGAAGCTGAGGTTCTTATTGTTGGAGGAAATTAAAAGGCTTGAATTCCTAAAGGGAGTTATATTAGGTTTGATATCTCTCCAAGCTTTTAGTTTGAGATTGTGGGAAGATGCGATAATTGATGAACTTGTGTTGTTGAATGAGCTAGAAGTCTTGGATAATCTTCAAGTGATACGCATTTCTTTGTCTGGCGTATCCTCTGTTGAAAAAATAATCATCTCCTCAAAATTGCAAAGGTGCATGTGTAATCTAGATGTTTTTGTAAGCTCACCACTCCATGACTTGCTCTCATCACTTGGGAAAGTGGAGCACCTTGAAACATTAAGTGTTAGAGGACCAATGAAATCTGAAGCTGCAAATAATCCGATGAGAAGCCCTCTCTGGGGACATAATCAACCTATAATCATCCTTCGGCGGTTGACTATCGGGAATTGTCATAATATAATTGACTTGAGTTTTCTTATACATGCTCCAAATCTTGAATACCTTCGATTGGAAAATTGTGATTCATTGGTGGAAGTTATAAGTGAAGATCTTGGGTTTGAGAGGGAGGAATGTAGCAATCTTCTTTGTAGTCTCACTTATCTTCGTTTGCATGATCTGAGAAGCCTAAGGAGCATTTGTGGAATGGGATTATTGTGCCCTTGTTTGAAGGATATTATAGTACACAGGTGTCCCAATTTGAACAAGCTGCCATTTAATTCTCAAAGTGCATTGAAAAATCTACGGTACGTTGAAGGAGATTCTCCTGGGTGGTTGGATCGATTGCAATGGGAAGATGAGGCTACTAAACGTCTTCTTTTATCAAAATTTGGATTGGGTCCCGTGCTAAGATTACGGATGTTGCAAATGCAGATGCGTGCTTAATATGTTAAGATATAAATATGTTCGCGCTCTATCAGATTTATTGTCTGCCGTTTTCAAGATTTACTATTTTGGATCCGTTTGGATAAACGGTAGAAAAAGTGACTTCTTTGCAGAATGACTTTTGAAAAAGGAATTTTGAGTAGAAGTTAAAAGTATAACGTGATTTATGTTTGGATTAGCGGTGGGAAAGTGACTTTTTTAAAAAAGGAGAAAGCATTTGGATAAACATTGTAGAAGTAACTTTTGTTGCCAAATTATGTAAAAAGATATAAATCTTATTAAATGTGACACATTCATATATATATATATATTATGTTAGTTATTTGTAATAATTTTGAGGAACAAGACAATGATAAAAATTAAAATAAAGAGTAAATGGAAATATATGTAAATTAAAAATAATGAAAAAGGAAAATTTTTTTAACTAACTACTAATACCACATAATTGGATCATACAATTATTGTACTAACTAATTAAATAACATATATAATTAATTGGATCACCAATGAAGTCCAACAACAAAGCTCTTCTTGGCTAAAGAAAATTCTTTTTGTTAGAGATTTTCTGAACTTGCCCTTGTGCCCCATTAAATTTTGAGAAACCCAGAAACAAATAAAGTAGAACTTTTATTTTTAGTTATTTAAATCCCTAAAACGGTAATCAAAATTTTGATAAAAGCTCAGAAAAATTCAATCCACCCGATGACAAGAAAATATGGAATAAAAAATGAAAGGAAGATAGATGAAACAAATCGTCCCTCTTCTATCACCTTAATTAATTGGACACAATAAAAAAATCCTCCTACAAAGGAATGGAAAAAAATATTACTTTCAAATAAAAAATAAATCTTATTATATAACACATATTTGTATATACTGTTTTATATAATGATACATATAAGTATTTCATAATATATGTTATAATTAAATAATTTATTTAAATTTTTTAATATCCATAAAAAGTCGACTTGCTCTTATATTAATACTCTCTTAGCTCTCTTCCCCCTCCTTTTTTTCCTTTTACACATTTTCTCTCTCTTCCTTTTCCCAAAAGCTACTTCTTCCTCCTTCTGCCTAAAAGTGACTTTTCGGCAGAAGCTCCTTTTTAAAAAAAGCATTACCAAACATTCTCAAAATGTTCCACCGTATTTTTTGTCTCAAAAGCCACTTTTTTGGCCTCCAACCGCCCAACCAAACATTGCCTATAATGTACATGATTTTTGTCAACAAATTGTCAAATTCTCATGTATATATATTTTAAAAAAATACAAATTTTTGTTTGTTGAGAGAGTTAAATTTATAGATTAATTAAATTATTTATGAAAGCAACACTGGAGAAGACAGTCTGAATATGTTTAAGATAATTAATTAAATGATCTGTAAATAAATGATTGGTTAAATGTTGTTTTACGCGTTGCTATATTCTCTTAGATTGCATTGCTTTGTTATTCATTAATTTCTTTTTTTTTTAATAATACACTGGAACTCAATAAACACTAAGACACCACATACAAGTGTTCATCATTAGATACACCATTAACCTCAAGAGGAGGTTGATCATAGAAGCAAAAATTACCAGTTAAGCTGTGTGCCAATTTGGCAAGTTTATCTGCTTGCCTATTTTCTTCTCTCACAACATGGTGAAGTACCACATCCCAATTTTGGTTAACCAGCAACCTAGCCTCGTCAACAATATCCTTAAAAAGATGATCCCTAGTGCAACCTCGAGAGACTAGATTAATTGCCTCAACAGAATTTGTAATAACTGTAATATGGTTGTAACCACGATTCCAACAAACATGTAGTCCATGAATGATCGCAATGATTTCCGCAATAGTAGGTGGAACCGTTGTAAGCTTGCAACTGAATCCTCCTAGCCAACGACCATTATCACCTCGAATGATGCCCCCACATCCACTTCTCCCTGAGGTGAGCACTGAACCATCCACTTCTAACTTTAAAGTTTCTCTTCTATCTCTTCTATCCTCCATTAAGTTAACACGTAGACCTGCATAAAACTTACATCTAGCTAGAAGCCCCTGGTCTTCACACGCACGATAGAGAGTAGCAAGGCCCTTCGCATGTACTTCATTGCTATTCTCTTCAAAAACCCTCTTGCATCTATCTGTCCATATATCCCAACATACGTAACCAAATAAAACTTTCCATTGTACCTTTTGCATAAATTCCACGCCTGCATCCCTCTTTAGGTTCCACCATATCCAATCTATCCCCTGTGAAGATGAGAATTCCTCCCATAACTCCGGCTTAATCAACGAGCGCCACCTATCCTGAGCATTGCTACAGTCACGTAGAAGGTGTATAGGATCCTCCACTTGCCTGCAACCGAACGGGCATTGAGCAGAATCTTCCAACCCTCGCTTCCATCTGAGATGAGTAGTATGAGTCCTCCCATGGGTGAAAATCCACATGAATGTTTTGATCTTCTCAGGAATTTGCCATTTCCATAACTCCTTCCAGATCGCATCTCTCGGTTGATGAGTACCTGCAGAAAGGAAACGATATGCAGAACTAACAGAGAAGCATCCGTCAGAAGAAGGTTTCCAAAAATACTTATCCTCTCCTCTCTCCTCCCGGGGTGGGTGCACACTCATAATCTGATCAACAAATTGGGGAAGAAACCACCTCTCTAGATACCTCCTGTTCCAATCTCCCAAAGGATTTACATAGTCCCTAACCTTACTCTCGCCATCTATCAGAGGTTCCAACTCGGGAAAAAGATCGATAAGTGGAGTGTTCAGGCCTAACCAGTTGTCATACCAGAACGAAGATGTAGCACCATTGCCAATTTTAACTCCAACACCCCTTCGAAATCTCTCCCAAAGAGCGCAAATACCTCTCCAAGTATGAGATGAGTTTTTCTTCAAACGAACTCTAGGCATAGGGTCAGTCCCACATTTATACTTGGCTTTGAGGACCTGGACCCAAAGAGCATTCTTGTTAACCACCATATTCCAGCATAGTTTCATGATGAAGGCTTCGTTCTGCTTCCTCAAATCACGAATTCCTAGCCCTCCTTGGTCCTTTTCCTTCTTGATAAGGTCCCAAGACAGTAAATGAACTTTCTTATCATCCGTACTATCCCCCCACAGGAAACCCCTGTTTTGCTTTTCAAGAGCACTAAGAAGACCTTTTGGGAGCAACATAGTCTGCATGTAATAGGCCAGGAGTGCGGTTAGCACAGCCTTGATAAGAGTAGCACGTCCCGCTATATTAAGACAACTTCTTTTCCAACCAGCAAGTTTCTTCTTAGACTTCTCCAAAACTGGGGCAAAGGTGATTGCCGATATTCTCTTGTGGAGCAACGGCATTCCAAGGTACTTTCCCAAATCCCTGCTTAAACTCACGCCCATCTTCTGACTCAAGTCATAAGCCCTGTTGAAATGAACATTATTAGAGAAGCAGACCTTAGTTTTTGCCTTGTTCATTTTCTGCCCTGCTGCATCACAGAACTTGGAAATACAACTCATCATCTCATCTGCTTGAGCTTCCGAGGCTTCACCAAACAGAATCAGGTCATCTGCAAAGAAAAGATGGGATATAGGAGGACCCCTCGCATTTATCTTAAATGGTTTCCACTTCCTTCCATCCACAGCATCCTTAATGATATGACTCAATCGCTCCATACATAAAGTGAAAATGTAAGGGGAAATTGGATCACCCTGACGAATGCCTCTAGAAGGACTAAAGGCATCTGTGTCTTCCCCATTCCAAAGGACCCTGAGAGTAGGCGTCGTAATACACGCCATAATGGCATTACAGAGATTTAGACCCAAGTTAGCTGCCATAAGGGTTTCTCCGGAGTCTTCTCGTGCGCATTGCTGGGTCCTTCTTCGCCTGAGATGGTGGGGTGTTGAGGTAAATGCCCAAACTCCAACGGCCCATTCCTAGCCAAAGATCCGAAAACAAGGTGATGAGCCCGCCCAGGAATTTGCTTCTTTTTCATAAGTGGGGAGATGATCTTGGGCCTAGAGATGGTGGCTCTTTTTTTGTTTAGGCCCAACCTTCCTTCTCTATAGCTTTCCTTTGATGGGCTTTGTCCATTTAGCCCAAAAGTAAATTCCTCAACACACTTCCCTTTGTCCACTTTAACCTGTCTGCCAGCTTCCATCCTTTCACCGTCACCATCCATGTCACCTTCTTGTTCTTTTTCCTTTTGCTTGGTCTGATTTTTAGTCTCGAGCCGTGAACCTTTTTTTCCTTTATTGAAATCCTTAGCCTGTTCCCCCTCATTTGAGTATTGTTTCTTGCTTTCTTTCTTCCGCCACTGTTGAGTAGGCTTTCCCGTCTTGCGTAACTCAGCATTATCACGTATAGGTGTGTCGGTACCTAATTCCTGCAAGACATCAAATCTCGTCCCTGAACCATGCCAATGGTCTTTTGCTGAGTCTTTCATTTTACTAGCAACTCTCTTATGCGACGCCTTCTGCTCAACTGGATTCTGGTTACGCTGACATGGTCGAGCTTTGACTTGCATCCAAGCTACGTACTGTTCCTCAACACCTATCCCCGGGATACTCACCAGCGGGTGCTTCTCTCCCCTGCTTGTCTCTTGTGTCTGGTTTTCCGGTGAACTCACACCATCCACCGTTCATTACTAGGCTTCTGGGACTGATTGTAGGCATCAGTAGAACAGGTCTCTTTATTATGCCCATACATTCCGTACTTGAAACATATAATGTTGAGCCCTTCATACTCAACTGTAAATATTTTCCTCCTTAAAACAAACCGAGATTGAAGCTTCTTATTAAGGTCAACTTCCACACTCACACGCGCAAATTTACCTCGCTCAACGCAAGCAACGCTCTGGTCCTTGTGAGCTAAAGTGTTCAAGTCAACTTTGATTGCTCTCCCTTCCTCTGAGTATAAATGTATAGGGAGAGATGGGACTCTAACCCATACCGCCACCTTCTCCAGCTTGTTACAGAACGGATTGAAGTTGGGGCTCCATCTCTGCACTGCAAGATAATGTCCTTGGATAAGCCAAGGGCCATCAAACAGGAGTTTAGCACATAAGTTTTTATCCCCAGACCTGAAGATATAATAGTTATTCATTAGGTCAATGATTTCGAAGTTATCACTCTTCAATAACCAGTATATCCTATCCCTCATCATGTTCACATTCGTTCGCTTCCCTAGCAGTGTTAGAATAAGAGCATCCTTCCACGGGCGACAGAGCTCTTTCAATCGTTCATCAGGCATTCTTATGTGTGGTAGGGAATCCACTAATTTCTTCTCCTCTTCTGAAAGGATCAGAGCAGTGTCTTCCTCTTCCCTTAACCATTCTTTTATAGTTGTTCATCCAAGTCTCTGTCGAAAGCTACGTCTGATTCCCCAGTCAGTTTCGCCTTATAGGATATTGGTGTCTTTGACTGGTTTTTTTATTGCTGTCTTGGTATGTCTCTCTTCACAGTGTCCTCTCTCTGGTGGCTCTCTTCCATTACCACATCCCCTTTCTCGTTCGTGCTTTGCTCCTTTTCAACTTGATTCATAAAGGTCTCATCTTGCATTTTCTTGATATTCCTTCCCATCAGTTCCTCTTCTTCCAGAGTCATCCTTTCCTCATCATCCGTTTCCTTCCCTTGGTTGATCAGATCGCCCGAGTGTGCACCCTCTCTCTCTCTAGCTTTCTCACTGATCAGTTTTCTGTCAACCAAGTCTTTAATTTCAAGTACAATATATTGTATTGTTTGAGTTACAGCATTGTGATCAGTGACAGCTGGTAAAGATGAGTTGGCAAAAAAAAAAAAGACAGCTGGAAAGACCCTCCCATCAGATTACTTTATCATTTTTTTCATCACCAGCTGGTGATAAATATTAAGTACGGCTTGATTCATTCCCCCTCCAATTCATGGTGTTGGGTTCACTTGTTTTTCCTTCTATGTTCATACCAATGAATCAATAAATCGATTTTTATATTAATTCTGGAAGATGTATGAAAATACAAAAGAGATGAAAATTAAATATTAACCGAATTACTTAATATACATATATTGACTAAATTTCATTCTTGGCAAAAAAAATAAAGACTAGATTTCATTAATTATTTAGAACATTTTATTCATTAATTCTTTTTTTTATTTGATTGTAAATTTCCCATAAATCAAATCTAAATTAGTGTTTTTGATAAGTAATATAAAACATTGAATAATATTAAATAATATTTAGTTGATTGGAATTTACAAAATATATGGAATACACACACATATATTATAATAGGTTTAAGTTTATACTTTTATATTATTGTTAATTAGTATTTGGGCCAAAGTTTCACAAGAATTAATTAAACATAGAATATGTTGTTTAGTCTAAGATGTTTAATTGAGCTTTAAATTTCAAAAAATAAATTCAAAAATTTCTTTTAAATAAACCAAATCTAGTTTTACATAAATATCATTTTTTAGTCAAAATATTAGTTTTCTTTCACAAGTAAGGCTATCCATCGAGTTCAATAAAATCAAAGAAGATACGAAGAATTGAAGAGCTATTTAAATTTTGAGAAAATCTTACGGAAAATGTTGTATGGTTTGATATTTCAGGTTGGGATATTTGGATTAAGGTTTATAAAAATGAGTTTTTTATCGCATCTACATTTGTAAATTAGTACAAATAAGATTGGTTGAAAAGTAAATTAATAAATGTAATTTATATTCTTTAATTTGTACTCTTGGGAGTTAGGAGATGTGGATTAGAAAAGGAGGGGAGGCAAAATTGAGTTGAATTTTAAAAAATGGGGAGGTGGGAATAGAAACTTTTAATAAAGATAAGATGTAAGATAAAAAAATAAAAAAAATTAATTAACATTTCTTCTCTCCATTTCTCTATTTTTCTAAAGCTAACTAAAAAAATTTTCTCCCACCTCATTTTACTTGCTTTTTTACCTACGTACTCTGAACAGTAAAAAAAGTTAATAAAATCATTTTTTGGGGCAAGTGGGCACCATCGGGAATGCGGGCGCCAGCCCAATATCAATTTTGTCAATCAAAGTTAACGGTAAAATACATGTTTCTTTTTTTGCCAACTGCTAAAATGCATGTTACATTTTACCAAAAATGCAAAAATACACACACACACACACACACATATATGCTACAAAAATACACATAAATCTGTAAAATAAGAGCACCATTAATTTGACTTGAAGCTGTTGTAGCCATAATAATATTCAGGCTCGCCACTGAGGTGCAAAACCACCAAAGAGAATGATGCCTACTTGTAATCCTAAATGAGGGTGGAGGGATAGGAAGAAAAACATTTCAGCCAACTTTTTTTCCCAAACATATGTATCTTGTGATTGGTATCGGTTACTAAATACGTACACCTCTTCCATTAGAATTTCAACATTAGTTCATTAAATTTTAAGGAACTAATTTTTTCAGTTAGACTGATATCTATTAACGTATGAATCAAATTTTGATTGTATGAATTTACCGATCAAATCACTCCTTCTTCAATTCATGGTTTTGGGTTCAATTATTATTTCTCCTTGTAATTCTTTTTTTTTTAACAACAGGCAAGTGGACCTTTTGGCCACACCCGAAAACCCTCGGTATCCGGCGCTTTTTCCTGAATCCATGACATTCTTTCAACTAGACTAGGTAACTCAGGGCAACCGACTAATCCAGAATTTCTCCTTGTAATTCTGATCCATGAGTCTGTTGATATAATGGGATGATGCGTCCTTTTTCACTCATATGCTCTACTAAAGTTAGTTGGGCAAACTCTCTCCTTTTTCTTTTTGCGCACATTTATGTGTAAATAAATATTATTATTGTTGCCAAAAGAGCTTGACGCAGATGGTAAGTAACGGACTCAACTCCTACAAGGAGGTGGGTTTGATTCCCTCTGCCGTTGTGAGGACTTCTTTGGTAGGCGATTTCGTAAGTCCCTTGTAAGTGTTCAAAGAGCCCTGGGGCCAGGCTCTGGTCTTGGTGGGGGACCGATGCCGAACCTACCTAAACTTATTTGTATTAAAAAAATATGATTATTGTTTTAGTCTTTTAACACAATAATCCTAAACCATAAATAAATAATACTCCATTCAGTACTTAATACAGGATCTAATTAGATAGTTGGCATTGATACTAAATATAATATTTATTTGACATATTTATAAGTTTTTTCAAATCAGCCATATTGATATTTTCCTAACAATAATCAAATAGGAGAGAGAGTAAGGGAATCGATGAGTATAATAATGGTGTGTTATAAAATACATAATATTATCTAATTTAATTAACTTTTTAAATTTAATTAAATCAGTTAATTAAACTTTATGTACCGGTTACTTAATTTGGTATGATTCAGCAGCAGGGGATGAGGAAAACGACATTTCCTCTTTGATACCAACGCAATATCTAATATTCATACAAATTTATCCGCGTAAGAAGTTAATTATCATTCATACAAATTGCTATTAATCACTTTTCAACGTTGGGTTTTTTTAATTAACAAACGTAACCATATGTTGTCGTTAAGGCCTTAAATTTAAAATCAAAAGTGTTAAAAGTACAATAACCAAAATCAAAATTTTTTTACCTCTTTTGATCCTATACTTTTGGCAGTGACCAATTTTTGATTTTAAGAGATCAAAAGATTTTAGTTTTGATCCTATATTTTTAATGACTTTTAGTTTTAGTCTCGATATTGATTAATAATATTAAGCATTTAAGTACCCATGAAACAATAGGAATCAAAACTGTATATTTAAAATTTAAGGGTCTAAAACTAGAATTGGTTAAGAATAAAAAATGATAGCGACCAATATTAATTATGCTTCATGCAACATCTTTCTAATCTTCATCATATTTTCAGAACTCTAGTGACCAGTGACAGCTGGTAAGGACTAGATGGCAAAAAAAAAAAAACAAGCAAGTGGTAAGGACCAATTGGCCCAAAAAATGATCGTTTGACCTGCGGATTGAGGCGGGCTGACCCTGTTTTTTAAACAAAATTAATGATTTTATATGTTTAAATAGGATGATGTTTCAATAGCTTTAAATATTATTTTAAACTTTATTATTTCATCTTAAATGCGTATTTACTTTGGATATTGTTGATTATGTATTATGTTTTTGTATTGTAAACATTATTAATTATATTTTTTTAAAATGTATTGTATTTTTTTCTGAAAAATCAAATGAGCTTGATAAATTTTATGTAAATGTGTTGTATTATTTTTTTTAAAAAATTTCACTAACATAATATAAAATAAAATGAAAAAAGTGGCGGGCTGAGTAGGCCCGCGTGCCAGCCCGTTTCTCAGCAGTAACAGCTGGTAAGAATCTAAGGCAAAAAAAAAGCAGAAAATAAGAAGACGATTGGCAAGTGGCAAGCACCCTCCTCATCACGTTCTTCAAACAATCATTGTGCCCGTTTAGGAATGAGGTAGAGAAGTATTTTTACACAAATTAAGATAAGTATGTGGAGGAGATTATCTCATTTTATAGAAAAAATTGTTGAACGTGCGTTTAACTTTTAAAAACGTTATTTCAAACAAATGTATTATCCATGTTGGGTCATTGAAACGTAAATGAGAGAGAGACATTCATTACATTTTTTTACCTTTCTCCTTGTCAATCCAAACCAATCCATGGCGGACTTTATTTCTCCAATCATTGATATCCTCGTTGATTTGTGCGGTTACTGCTTCAAATGGACATATTCAATTGGCAAATTGGAGATATGTGTTGAAAATTGTGACATAGGGATCAAACATTGTACCTTAATGCTATGTTTGGTTTGATGGAGAAGAATGGGAGGGGATGGAGAGAAAGGAATGGGAGGGGATGGAGGGGTATAAAGTTACCTTGTTTGGTTTGATTAGAGGGGAAGGAAGGGGAATAATTTTTAATGATCTTTTGTTTGGTTCAGGAGAAAAAGGAAGGGAAGCTAATATTCAATTTACCATTTTACCCTTATATGTTGAGTTATATTTATTTACTTATACATTTTATTTAAATTAGTTTTCACTCATGAAAATTAATTACTTCTTCTATTTAATTAATTAAAAAAATTATTAAGGTACTTCCCCTCATATACTTTATTTAAATAATTAAAAAAATAAGATTATATGTAGTTTAATTTCACAATACTTAGTTTATACTTAACTTGCCATCAATCCAAAATTATCTTTTGTATTACCAAGCTATAAAATGTCATAAATCCAAAACATGTGTATCCATAACATATCAAGTAATGATAATATTGTGTACATGAAGAGAAGTGTTCATATCACTAAGTCATACATGAAGGGAATGGATGGAATATAATGAAATACATGGGGGTAAATTAGTCACAATAGTTGGCCTCCCTCCAAAAAACCTCAATTTGGAGGGAATCAAAATAAGGGGAGGGGAGGGAATGAGAGGGAAAATTTTGGGTCCCCTCCCCTCCACAATTTTAAACCAAACAAGGGGAGGGATTCATTTTTCATCCCCTCCCATCCCCCAACCAAACAGCCCCTAAGTCTTGATGATATTTAATGTACTATTTTTATTTTGTTATCCTAATATTTACATGTTTATTATAATAATTTTATCTATGGATAAATTATAAAGAAAGTCATAAAGCAATCCAGCAATCCAGAAAAATCGTGTAAGCAGAAATCGTTCCCCACCTAAACCTAGAAATCGAAAAATCAAGTCATTCCCACATCGAAAAATTGCTAGAAGGAGAAGAGAAGGAAGGTGAGTCATCCTCTGTCTCATATCGAAACCTTCATCATTATTTGTATTTGTCCCCCTTCCTCGTCATCTCACAGTTGTTGTCCATGGTCGTCGTCGCCATAGGAGAGAGGGAGACAGGCTGTCGCAGCCGAGTTGTGGAGGATGAAGGAGGCTGACAATATCACAGGGTAAAATTGGTCGATTAATAAAATGTACAAGAATATAATAGTCATAAATATCATTGTCATGAAACTCATCGTAGCCATGAAATCCACTTCTATCATTTTTGTGTAAATGACAATTTCATGAAAATGGGTTCTAGCAAAACAAATATGTCAAGTTTCCACTTCCAACCTCAATTCCATTTCCAGATGTCGAGTTCCATACTACCAAACGGGCCATTAGGGTTTTTGAAGCTCGTTGATTTCCAGAATTGGGCTTTTCCTGTTCGGCCTACAATTTAAGAAATTTGATCAATTTCTCATTTTCATCGGGCTGAAGCTATTTTGGGCTACTGTTCATTTTTCCGGGAGTTCATTGTAATTTAGTAAATTTTTCATCTTTGCTCACATTTTACTTCCGCTCCCCTCATCCCAAACACAAACGGACCATCAAACCTTGTCGGAAAAAGACTTTAATGCTTACGTTGATGATAATGGTTAATTTTGTTTGTGTTTATTTTACTTTAATAGGTTTAGTTTGTTATGATTGTCTGTTGATTCTCTTTTAAAGCTTTTAGTTATGTAACTTGCTGCTCTCAATTAGATACGAGAAACATGTTCAAATTATGTTCTTTGATGCCCAAAGTTTCTTGAATCCAGAAGTGGTTAGAGTACCATATCTACAAATGAATGGTGTACGAGTTTCTGCATCAGTTTGCTGTGTTACAGGGGGCGACGTGTATCATAAAATTCTTAATTATAATATACACTACATGTAAATTTAAATTGGCAAATAATAGAACTTCAATATTTGGAATTCAAAATTTTTTTATTAATACTATTTATTTAACAAATTCGATTGATTGATACTAGTTAAATTATGTTACGATAAATTGACGAAACAAAAGCCAGTTTAATAGCCTGCTTCAACGTCTACCACAGCTATAACAAAAATGGGAAATACATTCCCTTCTAATATGCCTTAGATGTATTATTAGAATGTATACAGCTTCTTATCATCTTTAATCTCTCTTTTGTCCGATCATTTGATCATCTTTTCACTTTTTCTCATCTGACATTTTAATTTGTCTGAGGGAGAAGTGCTAAAATACATGTTTTTGTTTTTGCCAACTGCTAAAACACATGTTACATTTTACCAAAAATGCAAAAATACACATATGCTACGAAAATACACATAAATTTGTAAAAAAAAGAGCACCATTAATTTGACTAGAAGCTGATGTAGCCATAAAAATGTAAAAATACATGTATGCTACCAAAATACACAAAAATATGTAAAATAAAAGCAAGAATACCATCTTCGTTGAGTTCACCATTAATTTGACTAGAAAGCTGATGATGTAGCCATCAAATAGTAATGTTCGGACTGATTATTGGCGTGCAAAAAAACTCAAGAGGATAAGGTCCGTTTGGTCAAGCGGTGGAGAAGTACTTTTACTATTTACGAGGTAAATGTGTGAAGGAGATTATCTCGTTTTGCGGAAAAACACTGCTTAATGTGCTTTTGGGATGTTGAGAAGCTTTACCAAACACTATGTCTAATTGTTATAGGACTCGTTTGAGAATACGATAGTTAGAAGTTTTCAACATAATTTTTTATAGATCAGCTATAAATTTTATATATTGACCTTTTTTTGTATGAGTTTTTATAAAAACGTGTTGATCCATTTCATGTTCAATTGCTGGTTTGGGGTTTGATTGTTTTTTCTTGTAATTTTGATTTATGCGTTTGTTGATGTCATGGATGATTTTTTTTTTCGCTCCAATGCTACTGTAGCTAGGATTAAAATTAGCTGGTCGGATGTGAATAATCACATAGAACATGACTTTAACATATTTTATTTCCAACGCTCCAACAAATAAGTCCTTCATTTGATTGGTATCCATCACTAAATGAATGCATCTCTCCCATTAGGATTCCAACATCAGTTATTAAATTTTGATAAATTAATCTTTTCTGTTAGACAGATCTCTATTGATGTATGAATCAAATTTTGATTGTACGAGTTTACATAACTAAATACGGCTTGATTCATTCCTTCGTCAATTCATGGTAGGTTCAATTGTTCTTCTATAAAGCTTCCAATCAAATCAGGTAATTAAGCTTTACGTGCCGGTACGTTACTCAGTTGCAATGGCCTACAACACTTGAGGGCCTACCTTGTTGATCCCTTGAACCTGTTAAATGGTTCCTAAGTTTGGTTTTGATGAATTGCAATAGTGCAATTAAATACCCATATGCTCCTTTAGGTTCCGGACTTTGGTCTTTTGATTTTTTTTTTTACCTTTACGCCTTCTATATTTACAGCAATCAATCAATCAATCAATCTTCATACTAATTCTGGAAAATTGTATGGAAATGAAAAAGAGCTGAAAATTAAATATTAATCTAATTACTTAATATATTTATTGACTAAAAGCAAAAATATCGAATATCCTATTATTGCTCATATTAATTATGATCCTAACAATACACGTACCTGTATCAATGTAAGAACTTAATTATCATTCATACAAATTGCTACTAATCATTTCCCGACGCTGGGTTTTTTTATTAGCAAACGTAACCATATGCTGCCGTCAAGGCTTTAAGCTTAAAATCAAAAGTATTAAAAATATAGGATCAAAATTAAAAAAAAA
>JANTPZ010102785.1:0-31143 GCA_025593235.1 Vachellia pachyceras
CTCTTTCTTACTTTTTCTCTCTTTCTCTTTCTTACTTTCCTCTTTCCTACCCACTCTCTCTTACTTTTTTGCCTCGGAATCCGTAAAAGCTAAATATAAATCACTTTTCAAAACCTAGGTTTTGCCTCGGAATCTGTGAAACCTAGATTTCAAACTAACTTCCAAACAAGCTCTTAATATATAATATTAAGGGAGAATGAGACAAGTAGGTGGCCCTGTAAGGAGGACAATTGCATTTTGGACCATACATTCTGAAACTCTACGGCAAGCTGATCATATGGTTAAAATAAAAATATATTTTGTTGTAAACTTTTTTCCCTTGACCACATATATTTTTTTTACTGGAAATAATTCAATTCGTGGCTTTATTATGTACTAAATACTTTTATCGTTTTCTACGGAAATTGGACATCAATTGATCATGTCATGGGATATTTGTCTCTTATACTATACCAAATCTCATAAGTAATTCAATTTAATATTAAAATGAGTTTCATGTAACTTAGCTTTTGTTAAAAGTTTCAACTTTAATTCATTATATAATAAAAAATTAATCCATTTTATTAAACTCAACTCTCTCATTACCGTGCAAATTAAATAAGGGACACTGGCAAAGTGGGCTGAGCATGCATCCAATATTTATGAATAGATATGACTATGAAAAAAATGATAGGGTCTTCCAACTTTGACTTCAACATACCATATAAAATCGGATGTCTAATTTTTTTTATTTTAATGAAATAAACCTATAGTATACAAATTAGTTCAAATACTAAATTTCATGGTGTGCAATTTATTTGTATAATAAAAGAATCAGGGATGGAAGAGTGGATCACTCCGACTTATATAAAATGGCTTGACTTTGAAACCAGTCCCTTAAATTCTGGGGTTCAGGCCGACTTATAAGCCTTAGGTAGAGGTGGATTTCATACCGGTCCATCTCTTTTATTTTTCTATCTCAAAATTTTACATTTTAAAAAAAAGAAACAACAAATTATTTTTCAATGAAATAATGTATGATACATTTAAAAGTAATAAAAATACGTTATTTATTCATATCAGCTTTCTATAACAACAAATTTAAAATTACAACAAGACATTAATACTTTTTTATTATTAAATTGCAAATACAAGCAAATCCTGTTTTTCTGCTTACCCCTCTAATTATGTACTGGGAGTTACTGCAGCTTCAACGTCTATCATTTCAGTAGTATGTCCCTCCATGCTTTGAGTGTCCCCAACATGGGATTGTAAGAAGAGATAATGGTAGGAGAAGAGCAATGTGACAAGCAAGAGAAGTGAAGAGAGGTTGATGATGAGCCACCATGTAGGAGAGATCATGATCAACAAAAACAACTCACAAGCAACACTTCCAAAAACATGGCACATCCAAAGCATGATTGTTATCAAATTTATTTGATGAGTTGATCTTAAAACCATGAGTGCCATGACGTACACAGTTATTGCTATCAGGAACAGTATCATCACAGCAAGATGTTCCGTGAAGGGGCTAGTATTCAATGCTTGATGCTTTATTTCCACCAAAACATGTAGGAGCCCAGTTACATAAGCAAAAACGGTGTGAAGTGAAGTGGCAGGAGATTCCAAATCCGAAAGTACCCTTAACAAAACGAAAAGAGAAAAGCAAAAGGAAGCGATCAAAATAAGGAGGGGGAATATAGTGAGACAAGAGAAGAAATTTAATTACAAGAAGGTACTGGCACCGGTCAAAACACAAAAATAAAAAGCAGTAGAAAATATAAAAGAGATGACATGCTAATATAATTATTAACCTTGGGGGAGGCATGGTGCTTGAGAAAAATTTCAGAGATGGAAGGTTGAAGAGAATAGGCAGTGATAGAAGCAGAGAGCGAGAGTTATTTATAGGAAAAGTGCGACACGCTCATGTGGAAGAGCGAAGAAAAAAAGGTAAAAATGGAGATGGGGCCCATTAGGAGAAAATAGAAGCCAAGGGCATTATTTGGAAGGAAAAATAGAGGCAGAGGGCAATTCTAGGGTCCATTACTCCATTTACATGTCATTACGTACAGATTTTAATATTGGAGGATCTTCCAAGTCAAAAAAGGGTCAGTTCCGGTAGTCCCACTCTGGTTTTCCAACAGTGAATCACTATCATTCCATTCCCTAAAGTATTCTAAAAACCTATATCCATTCATTCATCTAATGACTCTTTGAATAAGAAATTGATGCATCAACAAGTGTAGATGATTAGAGAGTGAAATGGTAGATATAAATGAGAGTTGATTTCTTTAAAATAATATCTTTAACTATGAGTTAGAACTATCCATTGACGTAGACATGCTTAATATATCCAACATGGGTGATTTAAGATAAAAATTCTAAATTTAAATAGAAATGATTGATTTCTCGTAATATAATGAATTAAAGTTGAAACTTTAAAAAAAAGTTAATTTACATGAGAACTCATTTATTTTAAAATTAAATTAAATTACTGGTGTGATTGGATTTAGTATAAGAGACTAATACCTCACAGCATGATCAATTGATGTTCAAATTTTTGTAGAAGCAGATATTGGTATTTAGTATATAATAAAGCCTCAAATTGAATTACTTCAAATAAAAAATATATGTGGTCAAGAAAATTTTTTTTTGCAAGAAAATATATTTTTATTTTCAACTTTACGATGAGCTTGTTGGAGATTTTCGTAATTATACGGTTCAAAACGCAATTGTCTTCCTTATAGGGCCACCTGTCTCATTTATATTTTCTAATGCTTTTTTTTAGTGTTTTGACAAATGCCAGTACGTTCTTATCATTAAATTTCTTCTATTTGAAATAATCTTATTCAAAACACTACGAAAGTTGAATGCAAACACATCTCTAATAAAGATTTAAATTTTAAATTGTTACATTGTAAGATATTTTCTGATTCATTTGACCAACATCTAATGGTCAAAAGGCCTGGACTCAAAAAGCTTACAAACCAAAAAAAACTCATAAACCTTCAAACCCGTGATAACTAGTTTCTCTAAACTAGGTCATGAACTTCATGTTTTTTTTAAAAAAAAAATTGAATAATTTCTTACTTATTTTAAAATAAATAAAAATAAAATAGTAGATCTTATGAAATTTTGAATTCAAAGTGTGTTATAGCAAACTAAAGTGCTAAATCAATAGACTAACAGTAAAAGCTAATTCATTGACTCTTATAGTGATTATAGAATGCCAAAATGATCATCTATCATCCTTGAAAGTATTGGAAACTTTCTGTACTTTTGAGCAACCACCACCTTCCCTGATAAATGGATAGTGGTGGAGAAGGGCCTTCCACCCTCCTTGAGATGCTGTAACTTTTGGTTTTAGTAATGGAATCCTTGTTTCATTCAAAAAAGAAAAGAATTGGAAGCCAATGCTGATTTTTTTTCCCCTATCCATTCAAGACATCTAATATTTTTGATAATCCAACTTAAATATTGATTTCCCCAGATAATTTTCCAAGACTTGCCTATAGAAAAATATCCATACTGGTATAACCCTATATCATGATTGATCATACCCACATTTGACGAGCTCATGCCTAGAAGGCCGTTCACTCTGAAATTTTGGTTGTTTTTAGAGGATGACTCTCAATTTAAAAGTTTAGATAGGATGGCCTGATATGTTCTACTATTTTGATTTTCACCTTAAAAAGTAAAAATCAAACCTTTATTTTTCCAACTCATTTGAGACTTCTGATCAATTGCTTTTAAGATTTAGAGTGTAACAATTTTTATCTCTCTCAACAAATATGTTTTTTTAAGGTTCAAATTTGTATTCTCTTTTTTTTCGGTATAAACCATCCGGTATCCTGGGGTATCCTTACCCGCCCCAGACTAATCCGGACCCCCGCGAGGAGACCTTACTGTGGTGGCGAGGTACCATTGGGACAACATCTTTGAGGTTGTATTAATTATCGTGGCTGTCACTCCCCAGGGTTCAAACTATCACCCTGAGGAATGCTGGTAGTAGCCCTTACCAACTCTACCAAACGCCCATCGGTAAATTTGTATTCTCTTTCACGGGTTGAGTTGTTGTTCTTACAATTTTTTTTGAGGGTGAGGTTGTGTTTGCATTAAAAGCAATCTCCCGTTCTTAAACTTATTCCTTTGGGCCAAACACCAAAATCTCTTGGGCCCGTCAAAACTCTGAAAACTTGGATCAGAATAAAAAAATTAGATAGTTGCTACATTGGGTCTACTTTATGGGCTACAATTTGTAGACTTGTGCATTAACGTTTTGGGCCCAAATAACCATAGCGCGACCCGGGATAAGGATGCTGCACTTGGTGGCGTTGGTCGGGTGGTGGGAATAATACATGCCATTTGCCTAACTTTTTTAAGGAAAAATTAGGGATAAATACACAGCTGAAAAGGTATTTGTAGAATGAAACACAGAAAAAAGGTAAAGCGATGAGGTCCTTTTGGTTTGGGGTCTCCTTCCCCAATTAAATTTCCCAAATAGGAATTTATCCTCATGTATCTGTTTTTTTAAAGGAAAAATTGTATGTGAATTGAAATGTGGAGGCTTATCAAAATTAAAGCATATATGTAGATTCAGAGAGCGCTCATATATGAGTGGCCTTAATATAGAATATTAAGGGAGAATGAGACAGGTGGTCCTATAAGGAAAACAATCACATTTTGAACCATATGTTCTGAAACTCTCCAGCAAGCTCATCGAGGGGTTGGAATAAAAATATATTTTGTTGTAAAATTATTTACCTTGACCACTTATATTTTTTTTTATCGAAAGCAATTCAATTTGAAGCTTTATTATATACCAAATACTTTCTATGGAAATTTGAACATTAGTTGATCATACTATAGGATATTAGTCTCTTGTATTAGACCCTATCTCATTAGTAATTCAATTTAATTTTAAAATAAGTGAGTTTTCATGTAACTTAGCTTTTGATAAAAATTTCAACTTTAATCCATTATATTATAAGAAATTAATCCATTATATTAAACTCAACTCTCTCCCTACCTGCAAATGAAATCGGGGACACTGGCAAAGCGGGCCGAGCATGCATCCATAATATTTATTGAATAGATGTGACTATAAAAAATTAAGAAAATCACTGGAGGCTTCCAACTTTGACTTCAACACATCATATAAAATTGGATGTCTAATTTTTTTCATTTTAATGAAATAAACCTATAATATACAAATCAGTTAAAATACTAAATTTCATTGTGTGTAGATTATTTGAATGATACAAGAATTAGGGATGGGAGAGCGGATCAATCCAACGTATATAAAATGTCTTGACTTTAAAATCAATCCCTTGAGTTCTAGGGCTTAGGCCGACTCATAAGCCTTAGGCAGAGGTGGGTTTTAAAACCAATATATCTCTTCTATTTTTTCTATCTCAATATTTTCTATTAAAAAAAGTAACAAGAAACTTTTTTTAGATTAAACAATGGCTAATACATTTAAAAGTAACATATAAATACATTATTTATTCATATCAACTTTTTATAAAAACAAATTTAAAATTACAACAGGATATTAATACTTATTTATTATTAAGGGCTTGTTTGGAAGCTATTTTTAAAATAGCTTTTACAGATTCCGAGGTAAAACCTAGATTTTGGATAATAGATTTTTGAAAATAGTTTTTTCAGATTCCAAAGCAAAACCTAGATTTTGAAAAGTGATTTATGTTTAGAAAATTATTAGTTTTTACAGATTCCAAGGCAAAAAGTAGATAGGAAAGAGAAAGAAGGAAAAAGTAGAAAAGATAATAGAGAAAGAAGGAAAAAAGTAAGAAAGAGGAAAGAGAAAGAAGGAAAAAAGTAGAAAAGATGAAAAAGGAAAAAGTATGAAAGAAAAAATTTAGGTTTCAAAGCCTATTTTTACTGACTACCCTTCTAATTATGTATTGAGAGTTACTGTAGCTTCGATATCTATCATTTCAGTGGTCTATCCCTCCACGCCTTGGGTGTCCCCAGGATGGGATTGTAGGAAGAGATAATGGTAGGAGAACAACATCATGAGAAACAAGAGAAGTGAAGAGAGGTTAATGATGACGCACCATATTGGAGAGATAAGGACCAACAGAGCAACTCACAAGAAACACTTCCAAAAACATGGCACATCCAAAGCATGATTGTCGTCAAATTGACATGGTCAGTTGATCCTAAAACCATGAGAGACATGGCGTATGCGGTTATTACTATCAGGAACAGTATCAAGATTGCAAGGTGTTTTTTGAAGGAACTAATGTTCAATGCTTTGTACTTTATTTCCACCAAAGCAAGTAGGAGCCCAGTTAGACAAATAATAATGCCTCGTTTGGTACAGTGGAATTAATTTTGATAGAGATGGATGTTGAATTTGAAAGTACGTTTGGTATGTCATAGAAATGGAACCCAATTTTTATCTAATAAGATCGAAATACCCTTTCAATTAAAAATTAAAATTTCATCTCAGATCCTTCTTCATCCCGGAAAGCGAAGCGTCGACCATGACTGCAGAGGAAGGAATGATCGCCGGCGACACAAGGAAGGAATTCTCTCCAGAAATGGGAATGCTTACGGAGGTTTGCCGTCGTGGGTGTCATCGTGTCGGTTGACGATGAAGCGATGGGTTCACTGTCGAAGACGAAGCGTCGCGGTTGCCGTCGTCGTGGGTGCCGTCATCGTGGGTGCCATCGATGCTGGGTGCTGTCCGGGTAATCTGAAGGGTAAAATTAGGATTCCATAGAGTTTATTTCATTTCCATGGGTGAGCAAGTGGAATTCAATTTTCATGATTTTGGTGGAATTGGCTTCCATGTGTAAGCCAAACATGCATGAATATGGAAATCAATTCCATTTCCATATCCATGCATCCCAATTTCACTGAACCAAACGTGACCTAAGGTTGTGAACTGAAGCGGCAGCAGAGTCCAAATCCGGAAGTACCCTTGACAAAACGAAAAAGAGAAAACCCATAAAAGCAAAACAAAGTGATCAAAATAGCCGGGAGGATAAAATGAGAAGAGAAGAGATTTAATGACAAGAAGGTATTCACACTTGTCAAAACACAAAAATAAAAAAAACAGTAGAAAATAGCGTAGCCATCCATCCGATCTGTGGACATCTGAGAGTAACCATGGGTCGACTTATTGTGATGAAAGAACCGATCGGACTGTGGTGCCCGCGAAGAGCTTATAGCGCCATGTTTGGATGTCGGCCCCTACTTGTTAAGAAAGGCGAGAGTCAATGCCTTCCTCAGCGTACTCTTGTGAGGTTTGAGACTTTCCCAGCGTATTCGTATAAGAATACCGATTCTTGGAAAAACTTTTTTTTTTAAATAACAGCACGCTCAATGTGAAAGTATTTGAAAAATTTACATTTAAATTTCAAATAGAAAAATTAATAAATAAAATATCCTAAAGATTCACAAAATTACCATAAAGTCTTAGGAGTAACTGTTAAGGTTGTTAATGATAACTTCAACAGTTACTCCTGTGATTTTATAATGATTTTATGAATCTTTAAAATTTTTTATTCATTAATTCTCTTATTTAGGACTTTATTATAAATTTTTTTAAGTATTTTACGATAAAGAAGCAACGGCCTAAACATTGGGCTCGGACTGTGGTGCGCGCGAAGAGCTTCCACATACAGGTGCAGGTGTGGCATCTTTGGGTCCTACAAAGTGACACTTTCAAACGCCTATGTAAGAATTGTGTTTGTATGATTCATGTGATTTAGGATAAAAGCAGGATTTAGTTAGTCATTATATGATTCATGTGAGTAACTAAAAGCTGCTTTTAGTTAGTCATTATATATAATCAGTAATTAAAAGCTGATTTTTGTGATTTAGGATAAGTTATATAATATTACTAAAAGTTGCTTTTAATAACTTATTGCTTGTTTGGCTTCACGTTTCTAGAATATCTGGATGAGAAAAAATCACACAAAATTTGGAATTAGTAATTGACTAGGTAATTACTCCTCTGATGCTAAATGTAAATGGTAGAGTTAGATAACTAATTTATTAGAATTAAAAAAATTAGTTAAACTAGTTAGTCAAATGAGATAAGTAATATATAGTTATGAAAAATGCGAGTTGAAGGGCATATGGGGGCTTATTTAACTTAGGACAATGAGTTGTATATCAACGTTATAATGTGTGTCTATTTCATTGTTGGCTATATTAAAATGACATATTGATGATATTCAACTTTAGAAGATGATATTTTATCTAAACAATACTCAAAAGAAATGAATGAAATTGTGAGAGGATAATTTTATATTTAAAATTTTACAAAAAAAATTTATGAGATTTAACTATCGAAAAAACATTCTTATCATAAGATCGAAATGAATCGTGCCATTGTCTAATGTTTTCGGTCAATAAAGACATTTTTTTCATTCAACAGTAATTCAATTGAATTTTAAAATGAGTGATTTTTTTTGAGTGAAAAATGAGTGAGTTTTCATGTAACTTCACTTTTCTTAAAAATTTCGACTTTAATTCATTATATTATGAGAAATTAATCGATTCTATTAAACTCAATTTCTCATTGCCAACGTTTGTGCAATTGAAATCGGGGACACTCGCAAAGCAGACCAAGCATGTATCCTTAATATTTATTGAATAGATGTGACTATAAAAAATAAAAAATTCAAAGGGGCTTCCAAATTTGACTTCCACACACCATATAAAATCAGATGTTTAATTTTTTATTTTAATAAAATAAACCTATAATATACAAATGAGTTCAAATACTAAATTTCACGCTGTGCACTTTATTTGAATGATACAAGAACCAGAAATGGAAGAATAGATAACTCCAACTAATGTATTGGAAGTTACTGCAGCTTCAAGGTCTGTCATTTCAGTGGTATGTCCCTCCACACTTTGAGCATCCAAGAGATGGGATTGACGTAGGAAGAGATAATTGTAGCAAAAGTGCAACGTGAGAACTAAGAGAAGTGAAGAGAGGTTGATGATGGCACACCATATTGGAGAGACCAGGACCAACAAGAGCAGCTCACAAGCAACACTTCCAAAAACATGGCACATCCGAAGCATGATTATCGTTTGATTAGTTGATCTCAAAACCATGAAAGCCATGACGTACATAGTTATTGCTATAAAAAACAGTATCTCAATGTTTCGTACTTTATTTCCACCAAAGCAAGTAGCAGTCCAGTTACATAAGTATAAACGGTGTGAAGTGAAGTGGCAGTAGATTCCAAATCCACAAATAACCTTAACAAAACCAAAAGAGAAAAGTAAAACGAAGTGATCAAAATAGGGGGAATACAAGAAGGTACGGCACAAAACACTAAAAAAAGGCAGTAGAGGATATAAATGAGATAACATAGTAATATCATGAACCTGGGGGGCATGGTGGCATCAAAAGCAATCCAGAGATGGAGTTCCAGAAGGTTCTCGCTTCTGCAATAGGCAGTTATATAGAAGCTGAGAGCTCAGCGCGAACAATTAGGCCGGGGTGTGGTGCCCTCTGGCTCTGGGTTCTTTATAGCCAATATGAAGTGGACGGATAGGAAAAAGATTTCCCTTCGATTATAAGTTAAGAGAACAAAGAGAAATCGTCAACGCTTTAATGAGGCGACCCCGAAACCCAAAACCAGAAGCTGAACGAAGGAGGGATCCACATGAGATCTGTGGGGTTCCTGGAAAAGCCAAGGAAGAAGACTACTTCCACTGTTCTACACTAACCCTCAAGAATGTTTGGATTATTATATTCATCACCAACAATAATTAGTATTCAACATATTAATTCTTGTCTATTTTATTTTTATGCTTCTCTGATGAGTCAGTATATTTGTATGTAATTCCCATGCATTTAGACCTGTTTTCAACATTTCTAATGTGATTTGATATGAAAATCATAAATACAAATGCAACTCAATTCTTTTGAGCTGTACTTATGATGATCTGGCCTTATTATTGCTCTAGCTATTAATAGCGAACTAGCTAATCTTTTGGTTCTATGTATAAATCAGTTCATTAATCATTTCTTAAACGTTTAAACTTTATTCATATTCAATATATATTATACTGCATGAAATTAAAGTCAACACAGTAATACATTAAAGATAAAATTGTATGTTTAAACAAAAGAAATTAATAAGGTGACAACTAAAAATTCCATTCTCTTTGGGGTATAAATAGAACAAACGGACTAATGCTTAGTGATATTTTTTTTTTGGCCAGATATAATGCTTAGTGATATTGTTTTGCCATAATGGAAGAAACTCACATACCCGTCATACCTACCATAGATCGATCGAACAAGCAATTTTTAACATCAGACTTGCTGAGGTGTTTGATCTCGGGAAGGAAGAGTTTGCAGTCACTTCTCTCTGCCCTAAGGCTCTGACCGGTAATAATATAATAATGCCCTAAAGCTCCGACAGGATATAAAAAAACCCTCAAGAAGCGCCGTATGAAGTAGACCTTGCAAAGCACCAATCTGTGTGTGTGTGTGTGTGTGAAGGAAGCGCCGTATTAACTATAATATATCACTTCCCTCCTCACTTTCCCTTTCCCTTCTCTCTCGGTGCTTTGTCGTTGGGGGAAAATGGTGGGAAGCCTACGGAGCCCAGTCAGACGAAGGAAGCCGATAGGATCATAGAATGAAAGAGAGCGGATGCGGGTTTTAATTATGAAGGGGAAAAAAATACAAAAATTAAAACCCAAAATCAAAAAGTAGGGAGGGGGAGGGTCGTTAGAGTGTGTAGGTGTAGGAGTTAACTAAGTAAGGAGCTATAATATAATAATTTTTTAAAATGTAATCATTATTTTATCGATAATATAAAATATTTTTTATAATAATATTGGTTATTTTATTTGTATGACATCTGATATTATAATTTATAATTTTATTTTAAATATAGTCAGTACAATATAGAACTCATCATGCATGAAGACCACATTTAACAGAGGTAAGCAAAATGGATAATATGTGTAGAGGTTACAAGGCATACAAAGTTAAACAAACTATAGTATCATCTAAACTATTCAATTAATATTGCATTAAAATACATAAAAGTTAAAAATGTTATCACTATTTGTATTTCCAATAAATTCAGTGATTCTGCACATGCTATTATCCATTATGATCAAAGTAGAATTTTTCTAAGTTATATCCATTAAAAATAATTTTATTTAACAATTTTTACAGTTTTTTAAATTATAGATTTGTGCTTATAAAGTTTGGAAATTTCTTTAACCTAAAGAAAAAAATAAATGCATTATCTTGTGATACTGCTTAGAACCCGTGTGATTTACACTTTATACTTAATAAATAACATTATCTATATATAGTCTTGTATTAAATTAAATTAATTATGTATGAATGTATGAAAACATATTATATGGTAAATATTTCTTATTTTAATAATATTCAAATTTTTTATTACAAAATATTCAAAACTTTTCAATTATAAAGATTTAGTTTAAAAGTTTAACATCAATTGTTCGTCTTCTTACGATACTTGCTGGTGACCCATGCGATTTTCTGACTTTTGTTTTGATATTAAATTAATTATGAATGTATTCAAAAAATACAATATATAACAAATATTTATATTTTTTACTTATGAATATGTGATTAAAAATATTAGGAATTGTTTTTACTACGTGAGAAAACAAACATATGACCCACATGGTATGCTACTTACATTTTTTAAATAAATTGTATTATTTATATCTTGACTTGCTATGTAAAATTAATAATGAACTTATTTAAAATATATCATATAGAGCAAATATTTCTTATTTTAATAAAGTTCTCAAATTTTTCAGATACATACTTAAAACATAAAGCAGAGACCAAAGAATGCCCTCTACTTGACACGTGGGGTGTGTGTGGATTTTATTACATGTAACTTCCCATTACTTATTATGAAAAATGTAACTCCCATTATTGGTATCAGGAACAGTATCATAATTGCAAGGTGTTTTGTAAATGGGCTAGTGTTCAATGCTTGGTACTATATTTTCACTTAAGCAAGAGCCCAGTTACATAAACATAGACGGTGTGAAGTGAAGTCGCAGCAGATTTCAAATTCGGAAGTATCCTCAACAAAAACGAAAAGAGAAAAGCAAAACGAAGTGATCAAAATAACGTTGATGTGCGGGGTGGAATGATTTAAAAAAGGAGCATACAGGATAGGTTATCTAGTCAAATCATCAAATCGAGATCAAAATCACCTCCCTAACGTTGTTGAGAGCATATAACGTTGAGAGCACCAGCAAGAAAATAATCCAGAGATGGAGTTTTCCTACGGTAGGGCCACACAAAGAAAGCAAGAAATTGAAAATCCTATCCTGTGCTAATCCAAGACGTCAATATAATGCAAAAAATTTTATATCCATAACGCTACCAACCCCCACATAACCCTCACACTTGTAACAATAAGTGTACTCCTATTAATTACAAGAAAGATCAAAACAAAACGAAAGCAGAAAAAACAAAACGAAGTGATCAAAATAAAAGGGGGGAATATAATGAGAAAAGAGAAGGAATTTAATTACAAGAAGGTACTGGCACCTGTCAAAACACAAAGAAAGCAGTAGAAAATATAAATGAGATGATATAGTAATATAATGAACCTGGGGGGAGGCATGGTGGCTTGAAAAATAATCCAGAGATAGAAGGCATAAGCGAATAGGCAGGCAGTGATAGAAACTGAGAGCTCGGCGCTAACAATTTATAAGAAGAAGAAAGGTTCGGTTCCCCGAAGCCCCTATGAATTTTTTATTTTTAATAGTCACATCTATTCAATAAATATTATGCATGCATGTCGTCCGAATAAATCCAAGGAGGTCAGAGTTATTTATAAGGAAACGTGTGACTCCAAAACAGAGTTGAATGTGGCAAATAATGGGCCCCACGAATTGGATTTATAAAGTGGAGGTGACTGCACCTGTAATTTTAAATTTGGCGTCGTTGACATTTTTACCCAAAAGAAGAAAAAAAAGTTGTCATGAATAAATAAGGTATTTATATACTACTTTTAAATGTATTACACATAATTTAATCTAAATAAGAATTTAAGGGATTTGTTTCAAAGCCACGCCATTTTGTATAAATTGGATTGATCTATTTTCCAGTTAAAGTATACTTTTAGTCCTTTATGTTTGCGTCAGGTTTCATTTTAGTCTTTTAAGTTTAAAACATACACTTTCAGTCCCTCAAACTTAACGCCGTTAGTTTCTCTTAACGGAAAATGCTGACTCATCAAATTTAATCGATAATTGTGCAATAAAACGTTGACAAAGCATACTCACATTTTAATTATAATTTAATAATATAATAAATTTGATATTTTAAATTGTGTAAAATGAAAAAGTATCTAAAATAACAACGTTAAGTTTGTTGAGTCAGCAATTTCCGTTAGGAGAGACTAACGGCGTTAAGTTTGAAGGACTAAAAGTACACTTTTAAAACTTAAAGGACTAAAGTGAAACCTGATGCAAACATAAATGACTAAAAGTATACTTTAGCCTCCATTTTCCTATATATCCCTAATTCTTGTATCATTCAAATAAGCTGCACACCATCAAATTTAGTATTTGAAGTAATTTGTATATTATAGGTTTAATTTGTTAAAATAAAAAAAGAAATTAGACATCCGATTTTATATGATGTGTTGAAGTCAAAGTTGGGAGCTCCTATGAATGATCACAAGGGACTTATTAACCATGTAGGGGACACTCAGTGTGTGGAAGGGCAAGCTACTGCTGTTCTTATCTGTTTGAGAAGTAACCCTTCTTTTTTGGGATTATTAGCTAATAAAGTGATGCCAATATATAATATTTAAATATAATCAAGATTTACAAATACAAACATAATATACAAATGATCTCCACATCCTCGTCCTCTCAAGGTTATCATTATATTACCATGTCATCTCATTTTTATTTTCTACTGCTTTCTTTGTGGTTGGACCGGTGTGACTGCCTTTTTGTAATTAAATTTCTTCTATTTGAGATAATCTTATTTAAAACATTACTGAATGTTAAATGTAAATACATCTAAATTTTAATTAGGTATATCGTAAGATATCATCTCATTCATTTGATCCAACTTTTGATGGTCAAAATATTTGAACTTGAAAAGCTTACAAACCAAAAAAAAAAAATACTCACAAAATAGAAACAGCCTTCAAAACCGTGATAACTAGTTTCTCTAAACTAGATTTGAACTTCATGTCTTTTAAAAATTTTGAATAACTTTTTACTTATTTTTAAATAAATAAAAATAAAATAATAAATCTTATAAAATTTTGAATTCAAAGTGTATGTATATTAGCAAACTAATAATAATGACCTTTAACTTAGCCTATTAATTTATTTAATTTAAAAAATATTTGGGTGAGAAAAAAGCACACAAAAGAGTGGATTCAACGACACTTAAGAAACCTAAACTTAATTATATATATTATAATAAAATACTTTTTAATTAAAATGATACAAGTCATTTTCCTGTCTGCTCTGAAAACATATATTAGATTTGTTTAAATTAGTAGTAGTTTTATTTGAATAATGCTTTTAAAGCTGATCCAGAAGATCACTCGAAGACTTACGTGGAGCCCCCAGAATACGGGGCGGATAACGACAAAAATGCGTGATGCAACGCACTGACCATTCGTACTTTAGATAAAAAAATTCCTGAGGAAAAGAACCTTCGTAGAATTGCCCCCACCGATCATCCAACACAAAGTAATTTTAGAAAAAATCTTAAATTTTATTAATTATACTTCAAAATTTAGAATTTTAATTTTATCTTTGTTTAATGTATAAATTATATGATCTTTATATGATAAATAATGAATAAAATTAAATGTTCATATTATAAGTTTAATTATGCAACTTATAAATAGGATAAAAAACTTCTATCCCTATCCAGTGAATAGTATTATAGGAGAATATAAAATTCTATATATAACATAGACATACACTTTAAGATGTCCAAAAATTTGATATTTTCATTTTTGTCCTCACCAACGATACATTATATCACTGCATTAATTATTTCACTCACTTCTTTTATAAATAAGGGTTTATTTTAAAAAATAAAGTATAATTTTTACCTATTTTTTTTGTTTTCAATCAATTATAACCTTTTCCATTCTTTCTCCCATCCCGCTTGTAAGAGATGTTCACTTCTTAAAATATCCAATATACTTTTAGCGGTAGAGAATCACTTTTACGTAAGTTGAGGTAAATATATAGAGGAGATTATCTCGTTTTACGAAAAAACATTGTTGAACGTACTTTTGGGGAGTAAATAAACTTTTTCAAACAAATACATTGTTGTTACGATTATTCTAGTTTTTAGTAAATGTCATCAGTGTAGCCGTTAAATTCATTGAATGTGTTGTTAATAATATTATACAACGTCCAATGAAATTGTGCAGTGGGTCATTTTCTCATGGTATTAAATTGATGTCATAGATTGATGCTTATGGCTTAAATAATGAACCCTTGGTTAAACTAGCTAAATTTGGGAATTGCAAAAAAATAGTTGTTAACGTCATTTTTTACAGGTGCTGTCAATATCATCATAAGTGTAAAAATTGATTAGACTAATTACCCTCGTCTGTTGAAATATCAAGTTTGGAAATTGCAATAAAAATGGTGGTAAACTGTGTTAATTAAGCTATGAAAATGACCTGAGGTAAGAAGCATTTAAAATATGTAAAATAATAAGCTGTTAATGGCATTATCTAAGTTGTGAAAATGAGTGGACGTGGTGTCGATATAGTTACAAGTGCAATAAATGACTTAAATAATGACTCTTTGATATTAAACTCCTCCAAATTTTTAAAGTGATTGAAAAATAATTGTAAATAACATTACTAAAATTATGAAAATGGCCAGAGATATTGTTAATTTCATTATTCATAATTACGCCTACCTTCCCTTTTCTAGAAACTCTCACGGACAGTTTCATTTGTTTGACCAAATATTAAAATCTCGGATCCTATCATCTGACCACTGGATTCTTTTGCTTAAACTAATTCCTTTTGGGCCAAACCCTAAAATCTCTTGGGCCAGGCAAAACTCTTAAAACTTGGATCAGAATAAAAATATTAGATAGTTGCTACATTGGGTCTACTTTATGGGCTTCCTTTTGTAGATTTGCGCATTAACATTTTGGGCCCAAATAACCACAGAGAGACCCGGGATAAAGATGCTGCTCTTAGCATATTCATTTGAACTTTCTATAACACCAAATTTAAAATTACAACAAGACATTAATATTTATTTATTATTAAATTGTAAAGACAAGTGTAGCCTTTTTCTTTTGCCTACCCCTCTAAATGTGTATTGGGAGTTACTATAGCTTCAAGGTCTCTCAGTTCAGTGGTCTGTCCCTCCAGGTGTTGAGTATCCACGAGACGGGATTGTGGGAAGAGATAATAGTAGGAGAAGAGCAACGTTAGAAGCAAGACAAGTGAAGAGAGGTTGATGATGAGGCACCATATTGGAGAGACCAAAACATCCAAAGCATGATTGTGGTTTGATGAGTTGATCCCAAAACCATGAGAGCCATGGTGTACCCGGTTATTGCTATCAGAAATAGTATCATGATTGCAAGGTGTTCTGTGAAAGGGCTAGTATTCAATGCTTGGTACTTCATTTCCACCGAAGCAAGTAGGAGGCCAGTTACATAAGCATAAACGGTGTGAAGTGAAGTGGTAGCAGATTCCAAATCCGAAAGTACCCTTAAAAAACAAAAAGAGAAATGCAAAACGAAGCGATCAAATTAAGGAGGGGGAATATAGTGAGAAAAGAGAATAACTTTAATTATAATTTATAAGAAGGTCATTTATTTTTTTTATACAGAAAAATTTAGGTGGGTTCGACACCGGTCCCCACCAAGGCCAGGGCACGGTCCCAGGGCTCTTTGAGCACTTACAAGGAATTTACGAGATCGCCTACCAAATGAGCCCTCACAACGGCAGAGGGAATCGAATTCACCTCCTTGTGAGAGTTGGGCTAACCTTACAGGAGATCATCCTCAAGCTGCTCTAACGGATCCCTCTTTTTTTTTTTTTATTAAAACTCTCAACATTAGCAATCAAGAAAGGAGTATACAACCAATGGGCGCTTGGTAGAGTTGGCAATGGCTACTACCAGCATTTCTCAGAGTGAGGGTTCGAATCCTGGGGAATGATAGACGTGATAATTAACGCAACCTCAAAGAGGTTGTCCCATCGGTACCTCGCTACCACTGTAAGGTCTCCTTGCGGGGGGTTCGGATTAGTCTGGAGCGGACAATGAAACCAGGATACCGGATGTTTTATACACACAAAAAAAGAAAGGAGTATAAAGGGTAGATTATGTAGTCAAATCATCAAATCTAGAGATCAAAATCACCTCACTAACATTGAGAGCAACAGCAAGAAGAAAATAATCGAGAGATGGAGTTCCCCCTGGTAACAAAATTGAAATTGAAGTCCCAAGTCGGGAGATTCTAAGTAGATGTAAAGATGGCCTTTTCTTTTGGTCTTCCATTTTCTAAGTATCGATTATTTAGAAAGTAGGGAAGTCACTGGCCGGGAGGGGTCCCATTGAGAATTAAAGTGAAAATGACTGGGGGTTGCTAACTTGCGCCATGGGGCACAGTTTTTGGATTCTGACGCGTGGAAGCGTCAAAAAGGCTTATTATAATATTATATTACCGTGTCATCTCATTCATAGGATCTGTCCCCCAACTGACCCTCAACAACTAGGCCCATTGAAGCTGGCGGCTATACCACTCATCCCAAGAAGTGTTGGGGAGGAGAGACAGAAACATGTATGCTTAAAAGCTGGTAAATGTTAAGAGGTATTGAATGTGAACTCCTCGAACATCAGTTCCATGCATTGCGAGGAATCTCAAGTCCTTATAACAGAGTCATTGTTAAAGTTTCAGAATTGTTAACCGTTTGAAAAAAAAGTCTTAGTGTAACGGATGTCCACAGCTACGAGTAAGGAGAATAAATATTTAATTATGAGGATGAAGGGTTGAGTGATTGAGAAATAATTAATGAGGGGCTTAAAATTAATATGAAGTGTAGTGAATAATTATGTGTGTGTTTGGGAATCGGTCGGGAGAAAGGAGTTCACAATTTTTAATGTGATTTTATGAATTTTGAAATGATTTTACAGATTTTAAGATAGTTTTTATAAATTTCAAAATAATTTTTATAAATTTTAAGATGATTTTGTATTCATTTATGTATACCATTTTAAGAACGGTATTTCCGGGGAGGCTCGGTTCAGATCCAAAAGCTTATAAGAGGACGACAAGGATTCCAATACGAGTGAGTACTTGTGTGATGATTGAGTGAGTCTGACATGTTTGACAATTTCCATTCAGCATTAAAGTGAAATGACTGGGGGCACAGTTTTTGGATTCTGATGCGTGGAAGCTCTTCGCGGGCAACACGGTCCGATCTGTGCTTGCATCACAATAACGAGTGTGTTTGAGAAAACGATAGAGAAGTACTTTTACGTAAGTCAAGATAAATATATGAAAGAGATTGTCTTATTTTATAAAAAAATATTGTTGAATGTACTTTTAAATGAGAGTTAAGTATTTTCAAACAAGCACAATAAATCCGATCTGAAACCACATAAAACCATGATTGGCTGTAAATAGCCACATAAAGTGCTCGTTTGGGAACTCCGTTAGGAAAATGGATTTTGCAGATTTCGAGGCATTTTGGGAATTTCGAGATGGTTTTACAGATTTTAAGATGGTTTTTATGGATTTCAAGATAATTTTTACAGATTTCGAGATGATTTTATCTTAACTTACGTACACCGTTTAAAAAAATGACTTCCCAAACAGGCACAAAGCCAATTAGGAGGAGGGTACCCCATCCCTGGATTATTTTAAAAGCACTCCATGCCTCCCCCCAGGTTGATTATATTACCGTCTCATCTCATTTATATTCTCTACTGCCTTTTTTTTTTATGATTTCAAGTATCTTGTTGTAATTCAGTCAACAAAAAAACAGTACCTTATTAAATTCCTTCTATTTAAGAATGCAAATACATCTTCGATGGAGTTTTAAATTTTAATTTGTTATATTGTAAGATATTATCTTATTCATTTGACCCAACTTTTGATGGTAAAAAAGGCTTACAATCCAAAAAAAAATACTCACAAACCTGTGAACTTGTCATGACTAATTTCTCTAAACTAGGTCATGAACTTCATGTCTTTTGAAAATTTTGAATAATTTCTTACTTATTTTTAAATAAATAATAGATCTTATTAAATTTTGAATTCTAACTGTACATATATATTAGCAAACTAAAGTGCTAAATCAATGGACTAATAGTAAAAGCTGATTCATTAACTACTATAGTGATTATAGAATGCTAAATAATTTTCTAAGACTTGTCTGTTGAAAAATATCCATAATGGCATAATCCCATGTATCATGTTCGATCATATTCACCTTTGACGAACTTATGCCTAAAAAAACCGTTTACTCTGAAATTTTGGTTTTTTTTCCATATGGATACCTCTCAATTTAAAAGTTTAGATAGGATGGCTAAATAGATTTGGCATGTTCTACTATTTTAATTTTCACCTTAAAAAAAGTAAAAAATCAACCTTTATTATGGCTTACTAACAATAATGACCTTTAACTCGGTCTATTAATTTATTTAATTTGAAAAATATTTGGGTGAGAAAAAAACACAAAAGAGGTGGATTCAACAATAATAAAGAAACCCAAACTTAATTACACACACATACATATATTAGAATAAAATACTTTTTGAATAAAATCATACAAGTCATTTTTCTGTCTGCACTCAAAACATAGATTTGTTTAAATTAGAACTGGTTTTACAATGAAAATAGTTTTATTTGACTCAATATGCTTTTATAAACACGGCCACCATATAGCAAGCAATATTTTTCACTCATTCTTTCATCTTCTTGCCTCCTCCCATCGTAGAACACCACAACACACACTGGAGTGTAGGGCAATTTGACAATTTGTAGGACCAAAAACCAACTATAATTGTTTGTTTATTGATTTATTTTTACCAGTTAAAAAGTATTTTTACCATGAAAATATACACGTCGAAGAATATATACATGTCTGCAATTGCTCATTCGAACGAGGACTATGTCTCATTTGAATGCATCCTCACTTGAACTTTCTAAACCATACTTAATAAGTGAGGTTTAGAAAGTTAACTTTATAAATCGTAGTTAAGGTGCAAATTCACTCAATCTCACAACTCCTGTCTTCCTCCGTTTTCATGCCAAAGGATTTCTTAACTTTTTAAACATTACATCCTAAATGTAGTTTAGAAAGTTAAACTTCTTTTTACCATGTGTCCGTTTGGGAGCACAGTAGAAAAATACTTTTACGCAAGTCTGTTGAAAGTATTGAAAACAAGAATAGATTGAGAAGTGAAAGAATAAATTGAATGTATTATTATAAACCTATATGGGTATAACACTTATCTACCCTCTTTTGAGGGTGATGAACTAACCCCATCTTGGGGACTCTTGAAGTGGGAGACCCAAGTTATCATCCCCTTCTTGGTGGGGATTCTTCATCCTCTCATATTGTGGTGATGATTATACAATCACACACTAAACCATTACATTATGACCATTTATATAGATTTTTAGGTCATTAACTAACTAAGTGATTAACACTAATCACTTTAACTAACTCATATTTTCAATAAAGTCGAGATAAATATGTAGAGGAAATTATCTCATTTTACAGAAAAATACTGTTGAACGTACTTATTGAGAGTAAATAAACTTTTCCAAATAAACACCGTACCTATGATATGGAAGCACCTTGACCTTGCTCGCAACAAAGTTGCTTGTGCCCCTTTCGGTGGGCCCATCGCCGTGATCTGTGATGACTCCAAGATCGTCCAGCTCTCTGCGGAGTCCACTCTTCGAAAGCTTCGAATTTTCAACTCCGCTGGCGTTCAGTCGTCGGAAGCTCTTAGAAGTATGAATTAATTAAAGTGATTAGTGTTAATCACTTAGTTAGTTAATGATCCAAAAATCTATATAAAGGGTTATAGTGAATTAATTTTGTGAGTGATTAAAATAATCATCACCACAAGGTGAGAGGATGAAGAGTCCCCACCAAGAAGGGGAGGATAACTTGGGTCTCCCACTTCAAAAGTCCTAAAAAATGGGGTTAGTTCATCACCCTCAAGAGATGGTAGATTTGTGTTGTACTCATATGAGTTTGTAGTAATACATTCAATTTCTTCTTCCACTTCTTAATCTATTCTTGTTTTTAATACTTTCAACATGATATGGCTAGGGCAAGAAATGCTAAAACACATTGTATGCGAGTCTGGATAGAGTTCAACGGTTGCATCTCCTCCATTCAAGATTCAAAGATTCCCAAGGCAAATCCAGAAAAATCGTACTGTGAATATTGTTGCTTATGTTAGCTTTTGGGATCATTCTTGATGCAGATGGGAGAGGCCAAAGAACAACGAAAGAAAGAAAAGCATTCTCAGATTTCTCTCCTCTCTCACCAGTGCCTCCTTCACAGCACAACCTTTATCGTAACAGGCCCAATGTTTCCTGGTTCAACGCTCATTTCTTAGTCAATCACATACAAGCAAAAAAAAAAAGGTGACATCATTGCGTATCTCTTGTTCTTGAAGTTGAAACGGAGCCATAGCCTTCCTATTCCGCTGCCGTCGAAATTTGGGTTGAAAATTATGATAGGGCACCCTTGTTGTCACCTGCAAAGAAAAGCACGATGTGGATATTGTCTCAACTGCCAAGCAAGAAGATGAATTCCATAGAACTATTGAAGAAATGCAAGAACCGGAAAGTTGAAGATTTTTTCCAATGAAGGTCAGAATAAGGTCGAAGGAGCCCTGTTACCAGAGAATCCCGATGTGGGTGTTGTCTCGAATGTCGAAGGAACGAGACGGACTTGTGATTCTGAGAAGCTTGAGGTTAAAAAAAAAAAAGGAACTGTGAACGTGATGGGATGGAAGATGGTGAACAACTTTTAAAGGCTTCATAGTGTTATTTGATCCCAACGTCTGATCCTATTGCAGGGGTTCTGTTCATTTCCACACAAAAAATTGCATTTTGCAGTGAAAGGCCCATGAACTTCTCTTTTCCAACTAGAGAGTGGACTAGTGGTCATACAAGAAGCATATAATAAAGTGCATGTGATGACTAGAAGGAGAACGAGAAAAAAAAACAAAAAGGAAGAGAAGAATTCAGAGGGAACAATGCTCAAAATTTTTAGTAATGTTGCACTTTTAGAGTTTAAGGAAACTATTCATTATTGAGAAGGAGATTATGAAGAAATGTTTGTATTGTTGTGAAATCAAAATTGTACAGTTTAACTCACTTCACTCCCTTATATTTTTTTGTATTGGCAAGTTGAGCACCTAGAGTAAAGGGGTGTCAACTTGAACGGGGTGTTAGAAGTATGAGTTAGTTAAAGTGGTTAGTGTTAATCACTTAGTTAGTTAATGACCCAAAAGTCTATATAAAAGGGTCATAGTGAATTGATTTTGTGAGTGGTTAAAATAATCATCACCACAAGGTGAGATGATGAAGAGCCTCCACCAAGAAGGGGAGGATAACTTGGGTCTCCGACTTTTGGTCACCACTTCGGACTTGACTGGCGTTATCATCGAGAGGGAGTGTGAGGTTGGTCTTTGATTCTCTCGTGCTACTTAATTCAGTTGCTATGGAACAGAAAAGGGGGAGAGTGTATTACTAAGTCCGTTACTTGGTTTTGGCATAAAATCTGTTTTAGTAAATAAGCTACGGGTTGCTGTTGAATTCGACAATCACAAGAAGGTTGAGTGAGGCCGACATAGAGTCGGAGTTTGCTTGCTTGTAGCAGAAGTTTTTGTTCATTCCATGTTATTTGTTAATAATTATCTTCTGAGCAGTATTGCAATCTAAATGTTACTTCTTAAATGCTACCGATAACAGTTATAAGTCACACGCAGAACCTTATAAATCTTAACAAGGCATTTGCGATGGTTATCATAGTTACCTATTTGATAGTTTTCTACCTTGTTTATCATTTATATCGTTCTTTAAGATTGGAGCTTCTTGTTGGTGCCTATCGTTTAATGCCTATTATCATGCATGCAGTCAGTACTTCCTCCAGAGCAGCTTGCTTGGCGTGGAATGGATGCTGTGCTGCTTTACTGGGATGACATGCTTTTAATGATGGGTCCTGATAGAGATCCAGTTCGCTATTTTTATGATGAACCTATAATTCTCATACCTGAGAGTGATGGTGTGAGGATATTGTCCAACACTAGTATGGAGTTTCTTCAGCGGGTCCCTGATTCCACTGTTTCAATATTTACAATTGGAAGCACATCTCCTGCAGCTTTACTCTATGATGCCCTGGATCATTTTGATAGGCGAAGTGCTAAGGTAGGAACTTTATTTGGGTTGGTGATGCTTATTTAATCAAGTTATACAGAAGGGGAAAACAATAATAAAGCTAGCAGATTCTCCTCATGATGGAAGATGTATCTGGTCTTTCGTATGAAACTCAATTGTGGCATAATTTTTAGATGAGTTTCTCATATTCTTGCCATTCACCAGGCAGATGAAAATTTGAGATTGATAAGATCATCCCTTCCTGAGGCTGTCGAAGCATGTGTTGATGCTGCTGGTCATGAGTTTGATGTTTTGCAGCAGCGGACTCTCTTAAGAGCAGCCAGTTATGGCCAAGCTTTCTGCAGGTGAGCTTGATTTGGACTTACTGTAGCAATTACTGGCAAGAATGTTGTAAAATCTTTGTATCGTTGTTTTAAGTGTGTTGCTCCCAATAGTCAAGGACTTGAAAGGGATGAGCATATTTTTCTGATTTTTGCTCTCGGTAATGATATCCAGTTGACTTGGGCAGCAATTTTCAACGTGATCGTATTCCAGAGATGTGTAAAATTCTACGGGTTCTGAACGCCGTTCGCCGCCCAGAGATTGGCATTCCTCTCAGCATTCAGCAGTATAAGGTCTTTTAAGCTTACTTGTCTTGTCCCCCGGTTTCCACCTAAAAATGTCATAAGTTGAACTTCCACTGAATTATCTCTTACCCCAGCTGCTTACACCATCTGTTCTGATTGGGCACTTGATTAATGCTTATCAACATCTGCTTGCATTCCGGATATCAGAATATCTTGGAATGAATCAAGTAAGTGTGTGTGTGTGTGTATTTATATAGTGAGTTTGGGTATTATCCAGATTGCATTTTGTTTTGACAAATGTGTACCCACAGTTATATAAGTTAAATTTTTTCATTCTGTATTTGTCATTATGATCTTATCTCTTCTGAATTCATAATAAGCTGTGCCCCTCAGTTACTTGTTGCTTTGCTGTTAAGGTTCATATGAAGATTTTTGTCTTTTAGGCTATTGAGTATTGAGTAAGTTATACGAGCCTAAATATGATTATATCACTGTAAATTCTCTAGCTTTGTTTCTCCGTACTCAAGAGCTGCAATTCCTAAAGATAGGAGACATGAATCACTGAATCAGCAATGTTGCAAGTTGGATTTGTTTGGAGCTTTTGAGAATTGAGGGAACTTAGACTATTCATTGTCAATGGAGAATTATGGGTGAAACCATTTGAAAGTCAGTGAGAGTTATTTAAATATTATCTATGAGAAATGTTTCAAATTCTGACAATAATGTAACTCAGAATCTTTACATGTAAAGATGGTACTGGTTGGCCAATGAATTCTCTCTCGGGGTATAGAGAAAGCAAGATGATTCAGTGTTAATGTGGGCAAATACAAGAATTGGAGAATAGACATCTGATGGTGTTTTGGTGATCCCTGACCTTACCTTTTGCTGACTGTTGGCATCATTTCTTTTATTGGCGAAGGGACAAGATATTGGATGGAAAAATAGTGAAAGATTTTTTTCCCCTTGATTTGTTCCTTCACTTTGTCTGTGATAGTTTTTATAAAAAACAAAAAATGAAAAAACAGGGAGAAGGAAACCATGCTTGTTGAACAGGAACCACTCTCTTCTAAACAGGTTTCTGTTTCACTGGTTTTTCTAGTGATATGTTCTAGTTATTATAATGTTTGTGCGCAGAATTTCTATTAAAATGTTTCATAAAATGTGGTTTGTTCTATTGTAGTTGTATCTTCATACTCAACAACTCTTTTGTTTAGGTTCCTCTCTTGTTAAGCATAGGAGAAGAAGATGTAGCCTTGATGAAGGCGACTGAAAGTGGTGACACAGACCTTGTTTATCTTGTCCTCTTTCACATAATGCAAAAGGTTTTACCCTAGAAAGTTTTAAATACGATTAAATAATTATGTTTGGAGAAAGGCAAGTTTATCTCATGCATGAATTCTTCTATTGATGCAGAGGAAACCTTTGGAATTCTTTGGAACAATACAAGCCAGACCATTAGCTCGTGACTTGTTTGTAACTTATGGACAGTAAGTGACCTAAACAAAAATGCAACACAATTACACTAGGCAAACCCATGTGGTTGAATGACAACTCTAACCAAATGAGGAAATTAATGTGCATATGATAATGAAGTTTTGAATAAATAATCACATAGGATCGAAAGGACTGGGGTTGAACTTCAATAGTATATTTAACAAAGTTTTGGACTAGATATTGAACTGAAAATGCTTTCAGTTCATGGGTTTAATGGTTTCAATTCAACTGGCGGTTGAACCTATTATGTAAATAATGAAATTTAAAATATTATATACAATAATATATGCATGAGAAATACAATATCTTGTATAAAAAAGAGATACAATATCAAATTATTGAGTAGGACAAAGAAACTTTAATAGTCCAATTTCACAGTAAGTTAATAAGCTAATAGTAATAAAAAATTTCACAGCATTGAAAGTAAACTCCGAACTCATAATGGGGTATTTTTGGGAAGAAATATTGAGTCCTGATCGAAGCCCTGGTCTGGTTTCCAATTCAACTTTGGTTTTCAGCTCAATAGCTGGTTCAGAAAGGGTCTGACCACAAATAGTGTTCGGCTTGAAACCAGGCTGCTTATTAAAGTAGGTGGTAGTTGAATTGGTCGACCATTTGATCCAGTCCGGTTCTTAAAACATTGATATTTAATGTACAATATAGAAGTAGTTGTCTAGATGAATTTAATGGACATCGATATTTCACAGAATTCCAGCCTAGAATATCCCCGAGTAGTAATCTCCATAAGGAATAGAACTAAAAAATAAGACTTTCCTGCATGTAAGGAATAGAACATTGGAACTTTCCTTTAGCAGAGTTAATCACCCGTTTTGCATGGTTCTGTTTTAATACACATCACTTAGTTTACTCTTTATAGATTCTTTTTTTCTGGTTTCAATCACCTAATTATGAAAACGTGCTTTAAAGTGATTAATTCTCTTCCAAATGTGTATCATTGTAGGAATACTAATTATATTTATTCCAGGTTCTATAAACATGAATTTCTGAAGGACTTCTACTTATAGACTGGACAACTTCAAGTAAGTCATAATCTCCTGAATTATTTGAACATTTCGTATGATTTCTTCCCAAAAACCATGAAATTTTGACCTTGTCTTTATCCATACAATCTGGCAAACCTTGTTTATGTGGAGTGGACAACCTGTAGGCGAACATTTTCTGCCCACCTGAAGATTACAAGCTCTTCTGTTCCCTTTTCTCTTTGTTATATGCATGCCTGCCTAATTTTCTCATTATTGATTAATTACTCTGTCAGAAGTTTTATAGTCATTCTTAAAAGATATTAAGAATAATTCTCACTTATCTTCTTAAAAAAATAGTTTGCACCCCCTGAGTCAGTGTCCTGAGTCCGCCACTGGTTGCCAATCCAGCCGTGACCAATTCCTTCCCGTTCAACCACCCTCCAGTCAATGCCAAGAATTCCCCTGCATATTTACATGTATGATTTCATCTCTGCCCTTAGTCTTATTGTACGAATAGTCGATACTAGTTCAAGAAAAGCTAGATACTTTCACTGTCATGAAGATTATGCAGCATGTGAAACGGAAGAGTAAGAAAAGTCAGTCAAAATAGAGAAATGGAAGAGTAAGGTAAAGGAATTATTAGCCTTTTAGAAGTTACCCAATCGACCAGGTAGATGAGAATGCACGTAAGAGAAGCTACAATCAGTATGAAACCCAAAACTTGCTTCTGGAGTGGCAAAAACCTGTATAAAATCATTGACGTAAAGGTGTCACAAATTTTAGCATGGCGCTATGCTATTTGACAACTAAATCATAATACCGTGAACAATGTATAACAAGGATTAAGCACCCACAGTTGTAACAGCTGAAAATTTCAATGGCACCATGAATGCTGCGCCTCCGCCCATTGAAATTCCATGAACAAGGGCAACCTGTTATAACATAATAGCACATTCTACAAGACATAAGTTTTTGCAAGCATAAAATTTTTTCAAATTTTTAAGGACATAGTGGGATGAAGTCGAAGATTCTGAAAGGAACCTGGGTTTTCTTGTAGGTATGAATGTGATAGCAGAGCCAGTACATTCTGTAGACCACCTCAAGGCAGGAATCCTCTGTTCAGAGGAAACTCATTAGTATTAGTAGCTATGATGCATGTTAGGGAATGGAAATAAGTGCTCTAATTGGTTTCCCTATAACTTCTAACACTTTCACATCCAAAAGAAAGAGGGAAAGTCTGTGAACTAGGAAGATAGTGCCCCATACAGAAACATCAAAATCCTAGCATAACAACGCACTTACTTGACTTTTTGCCATTATAAAACACTTTCAAATCTGATAACATTAGAAGTAAGAGGACTCAACAACCATAGCAACTAAAAATTAGTAGAAAAGAATTTCGTTTCAGACCAAAATCGAAAGGAATACAGTCGCTTAACTTACAAGTTCAGGTGAAATAGCATTTAATTGACGAGGGCGGTTTAAGGTGATCAACCTGACATGATCAACCTCTTCTCCAAGAACAACCTTAAAACATCAAAAAGCAGAAATCTTCAATCGGTTATCCATCCGCCAAAAAGCTGTTGTATTCTGCACGTAAACATCAGTGGATCTTCCAACTTCTCTGCAACGTTGTATTCATCCTGGTGGCAGCAACACCTGCAAATAAAGAATTAATCCGAGTCGCGTCCGAGGACACTGTCCTTAAGAGCTATTCCGCGACTACCGGCAAGTAAGTTGCGGCACTCCTAAGGATTAAACAGATTCTTTCTTCAAAAATACAGGGATACAGAACTAGCGGAAGGTAACAGTACTCAGTAAGGTAGAAGACAATGCAAGAGGAGAAGATGAGAGGAGTACATAGATCTCCTTGGACCCTTCTTCTATCAAATTTTTTTTTTCTAACACCCTTTTCACACTCATTCTAAAATAATGCATCAATCTTTTCAAAAGCAAGCCACCACCAAAAAAAAAGAACACTTAACGGAGCCACACCCACATTGCCATATATATTGCTATCAACCTAATATGCCATTAAAAGGATAATAAAGTACAATAAAAGAGGAACCCATTTATTTCCCCTGGAGGTTTCCTTTTCAATATTAAAAATGCTATTAATGTAAAATATCACTAAATGTGGTTAAAAGCAAATTCCAACGGTGCATTAGGAAATACCATTAGATTAGATGCAATCAAAACATTTCATGTATGTTGCTTTTTCGACCATCATAAATACCATCAAATCAAAAGCTTTTAAATGCCATTAAATCAAATGCTCTTAAATGCCATTCTACCATTTCAATGCTTTTAATATTGAAAGAAAACAATCACATTCATAGCCAATAAAAACCGTACGTTGCTATTGGTAAAAGATAATCAATGGTAATTGTATTTAAATACAGCATTTATAGTGTATTATATTAAAGGAATAAATGTTGATCCAAAAAATTAGCCTTTTCAAATTTTGGATTCCACATTAAATGCTGAAATTTCTTGGTTCAAGCTTTATTCAAAATAATATTTTTATTTCTATAAAACTTTTAATAAGGGTGTCCGATACACAATCAACTTGCACATAAAGGGTAAGGGAAAATTGTCGGATTTGTCTCCGGTGACCTTTATCATGTGCAAGCTCTTTCCTTCTCTTAATCCCAAATAATGTGGGATTTTTCCTTTAACACACCCACATACAATATTTACAACAAAAGCATTACATCGGAGACACGTTATAAGAGAAATTAGAAAAACACTCGCCAGTTCATCGGGATTTGCAGCATTAACCGCCATTAAAAATCAAATGTCACTCTGCACAGCGAATGGGAAATATGGCAACGACGAAAATATCAGATTATGGAATTGAAGGAGCGACTTGAGAACAAGAGGTACAAGTGGAGTTGATGAAGGTACAGCTATATATATACAGTACATAATCAACAAACATTAAAAGAGGGAACTATAATAAATCATAATCATAACCATAGTACTACGTAAAAACGCCTGAATATGAGCAATACTGTGCAACAGGAGTGTTTCGGCTTCACCAAGCACCAACCACGAGCAGCCCAACAGTGAGTTCGGTTTTGCATTTTCGATGCATTAATAATAGACAGGACCAAGTTTGACTTGAATACTCCCATTCTGCATCTTTTAATCATTATAGCAACTTAATATATAAGATTGCTTTTCACTTTTTTAAATAAATTATTTAATTATAAAATATATTTTGAAATATTCTTAGCTATCATTAAATTTAAAAAAATAATAAATATATTAATTAATTAATTTTATAAATCTTAAAAAAAGTTAAGTAATTTTCATACTAGAGATGGGTACTACAAATCAACATTTAGATTTGACTTTTCTTATAAAATTATTGTCCACATATATAATTATAAAAAAATAAATAATTAAAACTGTAATGAAAAATAAAAATATTTAAAAAAATAAAAGAAAATAATGGAAAGGAAAGGAAAGAGAATCCATAGTCTTAAATGAGAGAAACCTCTCCTTTTAACTTCTTCATTTTCTAACTTTATGTCCAGCTGTATTAAATTTTGTAAATGCCCTAAAAGATGAAATATGTAGATTCTCATCTTTTCCTAGAAATGAGTACCAAACATTACATGTTCCATTAAAAAAAATGGCATTGCTTTACTTATTAAAAATAGGAAGGAATCCCCGTGTACTTAGAAAATTTATGTGATTTCACCGTCTCCAAATTAGGGGAAGATCGATAAAATGCTTACACGAAAAATACTTGTATACTCTTAAAATATCATTTCAATCATCTCTTCTTTAATAAAAATATCTTAACTATCTTTTTATGATGGCATATCCTATCAATTTCTCTTTATTGTTTTTCTCTATTTAAAACCCTTTATAATACATATATGAAAAAGCCACAAGAAAAGATAATTGAAACATTTTTATTTAAGAGAGTATAAATTAAATGATATTTTAAAAGTATGCAAGTATTTCTCATGCTTATCAATATAACCTCTCCATTCCATCCTACTAAAACTGGCATAAAAATCAATCTAAGTTATTAATTATTATAGATCCATTTAAACTCATTCTCACTCGACAAGAAATCCACCAAAATAACAGGCCACTGTTGCTTGGATAACGTCATCAATACTTGAAACTAAAGAAATCCAATAAATAACTTTAACTTCCGAGGAAATCCAATTCTTTATCCCAAGGTCAAACATCATGTGAGAAATGTTAATCCAGAAAACTCAAAGCAAGACAAAGTTGTACTAAATTCAAAACCGGCCTAGGATAAATTGATCAGTATTCAGTACCAGGAAAATATCAAATCAACTCTCTGAAAACTAAATGCCCAAAACTTGGAAGCTTGCAGTTGCAGGTAGTGATATTTGGTGCTATACGCTTTAGCTCCTCTAGCTCTTCCAAAATTCACTAATAAACCAAACAACTTTTCGGCGATAAGCAAGGAATGTTATTATCTGAATCACATAAACAAGTTGGGCCTTGAAGCCTTGTAAGTTGTCTTCAGCTTCCTACTTGGCGGCCTAACCTTCTTGTACACCAATGGGAACTTGATCTTAGAATTGTGGAACTGCTTGGAGCTCTCTCTTTTGCACAGCTTTGAAGGGATGGTGGCTGTCTTGATGATCTGGATGCATGGAAACCTCACCCGGTGACGCGATGCCATTTCATTGTACATTTGTTCAACGGCACC
>JANTPZ010102786.1:0-15800 GCA_025593235.1 Vachellia pachyceras
AGAGGACAATTGAAAAAATAAAATATATTAACTCCTTTACCCTTCCAAAATTTCATACTAAAAATAAATATGAATAACTCAATATTACAGTAAAAAAAATTTCTCGCTAATTTAAAAAATTAAAGAGGAATATAATATTCCTCACTAAATTTCTCGTTAATTTGGTAATTTAGAAAGGAATTCCAAGTCATCGCTAATTTTCCTCGTTAATTGGACATTTTAGAGAGGAATATTCAAGTCGTCGCTATTTTTCCTCGCTAATTTGAAAAATTAGAGAGGAATATAATATTCCTAGCTAAATTCTTCGCTAATTGGGCATTTTAGAGAGGAATATCCAAGCCGTCGCTAATTTTCCTCGCTAATTTGAAAATTAGAGAGGAATTTAATAGTCCCCGCTAAATTCCTCGCTAATTTGGCTATTTAGAGAGGAATATCAATGTCATCGCTAATTTTCCTCGCTAATTTGTGATTTTCTAGTAGTTCTCTCTCAGGTACATTTCTCTTGATTTTCTATGTTCTTCTGCTATGCTGGTTTCGGGGTTTTCCTTGTGAGCTTTGAACCTTCCGATCAAGTTTTTTGTTGTGGGTGGATGGGTTACTGTGACTTTACCATTGTAAAATCTGATCATTCTTTCAGTTAGATGTGGTGAAAGGTTGTTTGATATTACTGCAATTGGATCCTTTTGTAGAAGAGGGGTTTGCTATGTGTTTAGTTTTTTGCCGTCTTCTGGCCTCCTTTTTCTAGTGAACTTAGAGGTGGATTTTCCTCCTTATTGAAGGCGTTTTGTTTTTCTTTTGGGGTTTGGGGAGGATTGGGAATTTTGTTCGCATCTCAAAGTCCCGAGCTCAACTGTTTTTGAAGAAACGAAAATTTTTTCTCCGATGGTTTTTCTCCTTTATGTTCCATATCAGTTCCCTAAATCTGCAGCTTAAATCATTTGCCAAGTCTTGATTTCACCTCAAGCAGCATTTATTTTACTTGATGGCAACTTCCTGTTATTTTGTGATGACAAATTTTGGCTTAGGTTCAATTGGACGCATTATTTCATTTCTTTTTCCCCTTTTAAAGAGGAAAAATTGCTAACGTCTTCTTGGTCACTTGGTTTTTGCAGTTGTCTCTGGCAGACTTCTTGTCAATGGGGCCTAACAATTTGCCAAGTAGAAGGACAAGCTTGAAGAGAAAGTCACCAGAAAATGAAGATTATCTACTCTCCAATTGCTCTTCTCTAGATGACCTTAATGAAGACATCTTTGAAAGAGTGCTCTCATGGCTGCCAACTTCTACATTTTTCGCCTCAGCACCGTTTGCAAAAGATGGAAATCAACCGCGGATTCTGCGAGTTTCAAGCTGGCCTACTCTCAGATTCCTTCTCGGGATCCTTGGTTCTTAATGGTCTCTCCTAATCTCAACCAATCCATCATCTTTGATTCTGCTGAAAGCTCCTGGAAAAGACTCAACAACACTCCTCTGAAGGAAGATTCTAACCAAAGTTGCATGCCAGTGGACCGTAAACAGAATTTTTTTTATAAAAAAAATACCTACGACGTCCTATATAGCAATATAGGGCGCCGTAGGGTGTGTTGAAATATAGGGCACCGTAGGGTACACCCTACGGCATCCTATATTTGAAGATAGGGCATCGTAGGTCTAGCCTACGGTGCCTTTCATGATATATGGCGTTGTAGGCCCTAACTTTCTACTCACATCACATACATGCCCCCTTAGAAAGGGCGCCAATTGGATTAAAAATAGGGCGTAAAATATACCTTTTGTAGTAGTGAAAGCTAGGTATCTCACGTCCAGCTGAGAGGCTAGATGTGAGAGGACCCTCCTCTCATGTGAGAGGACGATCTTCTCACGTCCAGCACATGACGTTAGACAAGGGTCCTCTCATGTGAGCGGACCTTCCTCTTCGCATGAGAGGATGTCCTCTCATGTGAGAGGAGGGTCCTCTCACGTCCAGCCCCATGGGAGTGTACTGTTCTCACTTCCAGCTTGTTTGGGCAGGAAGTGAGAGGATTTTTCTTGTAAGTGTTTTCATTTTCCTTCTTTCTCTCTTTAACTTCATCCTTGCTCAGAGCCCCATCTGAGCCGGCAACACTCATTTCTCTCTCCCCCTCATTTCGTTAGCGGCTCATTATCTAAAACCCGTCTTCTGATACTTCAGTGAGGTCTATTCATCTTTCGTCTATTCCATTAATCTTTCTTACTGTTGTGATTTTTCAATGTGTTGCTCTATTCCCCTCTTTTTTTATGAAGTCTTTTTCTTTTTGCTTTTTCTTGAGTTAGGCCAAGAATGAGCATGATGATTTAGAAGAAGGTGAATCTTTGAGTGAAAAGGAAATGTAGTTCTGCTTTGTGGAGAGAGATGCTAATTAAGGACAAAGTAAGTGCCATTTTCATTACATAATTGTCTATATGTGTGTATGGACAGTCCAGATTAGAGTTGGACATCCAGATCTGATTAGTTCTCCATACTAAGTATTAAATGTCTAGTAGGGTAACCAGATCCATTTATGTTTTGATTATGTTTGCTGCTTTTTAATATGTGCCCTAGAATTCAACGTTAGGGAAGCCAAACTAAATTATGAGGAGGCGGCTATGGAAAGCAACTTTAGTTTTAATCAACAATCATAAGTACTTTGAAAATTTTCTCGGTATTCTTACTTTTTCAGTTTGAGAGAGATATAAAAATGCTGAAATAATAAAATCTTATATGTGGAGACATATATAAATATAAAATACACTTTTAATTGTAACATGATTAATAAACTATATTCATTCATTGTGTGAAACTCAATGAACCAACTTATTTTATCTAACAATTTCTTTCCTTTCTGTTGTCGAAACAATATTCAATGGTATAGGAACCTCTGAACTTGCACTGGAACTCTTGAAAACACTCATTCTTATTTCTTCTTTTTTTGTAAACAATTCTTATTTCTTCTTTGCTCTGCCTCATACAGTGCTGTGACCTCTATTTATACTAGTCAGGTATAGGTAATGTCTTAAAGCCTCTTAAAGAGAGGTTACAAATGATTAATGGGGTATTATGAATGAAAATGAAACTAAGCCTTCAATGTCCTTCACTCCACCATTTCATCCTCCTCGGGTTGAACGTAACTCACCCTCGAGTCAAATTTGGCATCATCATCAAGATAGGGTGACAAGTCTGCAACATTGAAAGTGGCAGAAATGCCATAGGCTCCTGGTATTGCACAATTTTGAATGGAACCTCAACTCGGGGATACAACTTGGTGTTTGGTTGTTTAGGGATCCAGACTAAGTCTCCCACATTAAAGATCTGTTGTTTTCTGCGCTTATCCCATTGCGTCTTGACATTGGAATTTTGCTTTTGAATTCTTCTAGGAACTTGTTCATGTAACTTCTTGATGTCTTTACCCTTTGATCTGTATCAGGACTATATTGCTGCTTATCAACTGAAGGTGTCAAGTTTGAAGGACTAATGGTTTGAGTGTCAGGAACAGCTTCAAACGAGCGCTTCTGAGTTGCTTGGTTGTACTTATCATCTGGCCTTTAGTTTGCATCACATTGAGTTCCTCCTTTGTCATCAAGGTCACAAATGGCTTAGCTTTGCTTGAGGCTTTGCTAAAGTCACTAGGTGTTAGGGGCGCTAACTTGATCTTGACACTGTCTTTGATGAAGAAGTACGTGTTTGCACGTCCATCATACTGGGCATGCCAGTCTTATTGCAATGGCCTCCCCAAAAGAAGGTGGCATGCATCCATGGGCACAACATCACACAAAACTTCATCACAATATCTGTTCCAAATGGAGAAAGTAACTAAGCATTGTTTAGAGACGTTTACCTTGCTTCCAGTGGTAAGCCAATGAAGCCTGTAAGGATGTAGATGATCATGCATTGGTAGCTTTAATTTTTGCACCATGTAGTTAGACACTACATTTTCCCAGCTCCACTGTCAATGACGACATTACAAACTTTACATTGGGTAGTGCAACGGGTGTGAAAAACATTACGATGTAACCAAGGTTCTTCTGTAATTGCAGCTGCATGCAGACTTTGCCTAATCACTAAAGCCTCACCTTGATCTGCATGTGTAGTCTCCTCATCATATAATGGCTCGGTTTCAAAAGTAGTGGTCTCCTTCTTCTTTTCACCATCTCCTGGTGTATTGTGTACTTGTCCTTCCCTAATGGTGACAACCCTATGGTTGGGACAATCTGTGGTAATATGGCCGAGTCCCTGGCATTTAAAGCATTTGATTGTCTTGGAGCTAGAATCCTCGGTTGTGTATGGCATGTGTGTAGTGTTTAGCAATGGCTTGTCTCGGTAGCTAGCTTGCTTCTAAACTCGGATAGAAAGTCGAATCACATCATCCAAGGTCCAATACTGCTGAAGTTAGACTGGGCAGCTTATGTCAGCATTTAGGCTTGTAAGGTAATAAGCTATTGTCTACTCCTCTTTCTCCTGAATATCGCACTTTATCATTAGTTTCTCAAACTCCCTGGTGTATTCTTCGACGAATAATGACCTCTGCCGAAGATTCTGCAATTCGATGAAATTATCCTGGTGGTAATGTTTCGGTAGGAACTTCCTAGTGAGATGGCGTCTCATTTGCTCCCATGTCTTAATCTTGGGCTTTCCCTCATGTGTCCGCTTATGCTTACGGTTCTCCCACCATATCGAGGCATGCTTCTTGAGTTTGAGGGCAATAATCTTGACTTTCTGCTCGTCCAGAATCTCTTTGTACTCAAATATTCGTTCAAAAGTATGAAGCCAATCCACAAACTCATTTGGTTGAAGCTTTCCTTCAAAGTCGGGGATGTCCACCTTGATGTCACTGTGGCGGAATCTCAACCTCTATTGGCGGTGGCTCTCATTGGACAATGAGCTGCCGCTTCCCGACTCACCTTCTGGGGCTTCTTTGCGTCCTTCTAATAACGCTCGTTGCAGCTTTAAAGTACCTTCCGGCTCCTGTATCCGGCATCTCAACTTATTCATCTTCACCTTGTGACTGATCTGCATCTTGGAGGCATTGTTGGGGCTTAGACTACAAGCTTAAGGAATGGGGAAGAAACAGAACTTTCTAGGAGGGTAAGCTTAAATATAGAAGTTTTAGAGGTGAAATGGGGTTTTTGAAAATATGAGGGGCTAAAAGTAATTTGGGAAAGAATAGGGGTGGAAACGTAATTTCAGAAAGTACATGGTGAAAATGTAATTTCAAAAAGTTGGGGGTGAATATGTAATTTTGAAAATTTGAGGGTAAAAATGTAATTATGGAAAGTATAGTGGCCAAAATGAAATTATCGAAGAGTTTAGGGGTCAAAATGTAAAAAGCGAAAATTTGGCTGACTGGGTTGACTGACGTGGCAGATTGTGACATGTGTTAGGCTCTGAGTTAGATGAGCTCGCGCTGACTAGACAGGTCAGCTAATATAGCATGTGACGCCAATATCTTCAACCTCCAACAAGCACATACGGCACATGGAACAAAGGCGACGGTGCGTGGCTCTCCAGCGTCAGTGCGTGGCAGTGCGTGAGGCGTCCTTCTTTCAATAGAAAACTCTAGTCCAGGGTTTTCCGGCCTCCTAAGCACAATGGCGATGTCTATTTGGATGAAAAAGGTCTAGAACTACGAGTTTTGAGACTGGCAGTGACCCCCTGGTTTGCTTCTCTGCAACTCCATTCCATGGACTTTTTCAGGCGGCTCCCTCTCTCTGGAACCTGGCTCTAATACCAAAAGTGGTGTAGGAACCCTTGAGCTCACACTGAAACTCTTGAAAATACTCAAATTCTTATTTCTTCTATGCCCTACCTCATACAATCCAGTGACATCTATTTATACTAGTCAGGTCTAGGCAATGTTTTAAAGCCTCTTAAAGAGAGGTTACAAATTATTAATGGGGCATTATGAATGAAAATGAAACTGAGACTTCAATGTCCTTCACTCCACCATCTCATTCGTTTCATTCAACTCAGCGAAGAGCATTGAGTAGTAGTTTATTTTATTAATGAATTTTGAGGATTATCTGCTGAGGAAATTTCTTTAAGATTTGAGATTGTAATGAATGTTCAGTCTTTCATGCAATGTCTTTCAGCATAGACTAGCCAAATCACATGAGGATTGTTAACACGACACAACCTTTCATGCAATCCTTTTGTCACCCGATATCTCGGTCAAAGATGAGACATGGATTATATCATCCTCCTATTCTTGACCATTACTTTCTTTATCCATGAGTAGTCTGATCTCAAAAATGAGAACTCATTTCCATTACAGTATGGCCATACATTTCTTAGACTGACTCATCGAGGGACCTAGTAACATCTCTCAATTAATGTGAGGGACAAATCCCATCTTGATCACTCACATTCCTCCACATGAAAGACCCCTAAGCCCAATTATAGCCTTTATTATAACCCGGTCAAAGGTGACTTTTGACTAAGTCAAAACTTAGTGACTCTCATGTAGGAACCCATGATGATCTTAGGTCAAAGGGCGTGTGATTGAGCCAATTAGTATTAGTTTTCTACTTGAATTTCCAGAGTCTTAGAATCAATTTTAGCCCATACATGTCCCTTTTGTGCTTAATTTGAGATTAGGAGTTATTGATTTGGATTAGTGCGATTTTGGGTACATATGCCATGAATAATTATGTTATTGTGCTTAAATTCCATCATAAGCAAATGATACTGCCCATATTTGCTATTCCATTTTAGGAACTCTGTACAAAAGACAAGAGGAAGCAGCTTTGGAGAAGTTCATCACGGTGCAATTCAAGGTTTGCCGCCGCCAAAGTTCTATCATCAGGTATAAACTCTTGGGAGAGGTTCGCCACGGTGAATATCGCGAATCAGTACCAGATGGAAAATAACCCGACCCAACCTTAGAGACTCGATCCAAAATGGTTTAACTTGCCAAATTAGGTCATTTTCGAGAGAGGGAGAAGAGATGCTAGGGAGAGAGGCAGAGAGGAGAGCTAGAGAGGCAGAAATTCATTCCACTTCACTTCCACTCACACATAACCCTAAATCCATCTATTTCTTCACCATCCATCCATTCATCATGCCTCCATCATCATTGCTGAGCTTGTTTCCATCATCCATGAGTAGCTGAGCACTCTCCATCCTCTTGAAGATGAAGTGAGCCGAATTTCGAAGTGCCGAAAGGGGGGTATTTACTTTCAATCTATATTTACATTATAGATTTCTTGGATTTCGAGTTGGACTTTGTAATTTGTGTGTAAATACTTGGTCTCGATTGAACCAAACTTGGATTTATGTGTATTGAGTTGTTTTGTGGTTGACAAAGTAGAATGGAGTTCATTTTGCTTATTCAATGAAGTATTGTTGTTCTCTTCTATCATCCTAGTTGTGCTTGGTTTTAGAGTCAACAATGTATGGAGTTGATTTTGTCACTTTGTGATTTCCGTACACACAGTAAGTGTTCTTAAAGGATTTCATGGATTGGAGTTCAATTCATGAGATTTCTAACCCAGTGAGTTGTTGGGGTTTTTAATTATAAAACTTAGTGCGAAAGTTGATGCTTTCCCTAATCATTTGCGAACTATGACGGCACATTTTGTTTTCAAGAGGAAACCATAATCACATACACTTTTCATACTCCTATCTATTCTTTACTTCCCTACTCATTCAAAAATACCAAAAACACGTTTTATTTTGTAATTAATTTAGGTTCATAGTATAATTTGATTTCACAAACTGGTTGCATTTGCATCACAAGCATTATCGCAAGCTAAGAAGTTTTGGTGCGCAAGTCGCTTCTGGAGAGAACGACCCTGGGGTTGTCACTGTACAATCCTTGGAAATCAAAATTAATATTCTTGATCTGCAACTGAACTTCTAGAGTCTTAGATATTAGTATTAGTTTTCTACTTGAATTTCTAGAGTCTTAAAATCAATTTTAGCCCATACATGTCCCTTTTGTGCTTAATTTGAGATTATGAGTTGTTGATTTGGATTAGTGCGATTTTGGGTAGATATGCCATGAATAATTATGTTATTGTGCTTAAATTCCATCATGAGCAAATGATACTGCCCATATTTGCTATTCCATTTCAGGAACTCTGTACAAAAGACAAGAGGAAGAAGCTCTGGAGAAGTTCGCCGCAGCGCAATTCAAGGTTCGCCGCAGCCAAAGTTCTATCCTTAGGCATAAACTCTCAGGAGAGGTTCATCGCGGTGAAACCTCAAGTTCGCCACAGTGATATTGCGAATCAGCACCAGATTTTTGCTCCAGATGGAAAATAACCCGACCCAACCTTGGAGACCCAATCCAGAACGATTTAACTTGTCAAATTAGGTCATTTTCGAGAGAGGGAGAAGAGAGGCTGGGGAGAGAGGCAGAGAGGAGAGCTAGAGAGGTAGAAATTCATTCCACTTCACTTCCACTCACACATAACCCTAAATCCATCTATTTCTTCACCATCCATCCATTCATCATGCCTCTATCATCATTGCTGAGCTTGTTTCCATCATCCATGAGTAGATGAGCACTCTCTATCCTCTTGAAGATGAAGTGAGCCGGAGTTTGAAGTGCCAAAAGGGGAGTATTTACTTTCAATCTATATTTACATTATAGATTACTTGGATTCCGAGTTGGACTTTGTAATTTGTGTGTAAATACTTGGTCTCAGTTGAGCCAAACTTGGATTAATGTGTATTGAGTTGTTTTGTGGTTGATAAAGTAGAATGGAGTTCATTTTGCTTATTCAATGAAGTATTGTTGTTCTCTTTTATCATCCTAGTTGTGCTTGGTTTTAGAGTCAACAATGTATGGAGTTGATTTTGTCACTTTGCGATTTTTGTACACACACTAAGTGTTCTTAAAGGATTTCATGGATTGGAGTTTAATTCATGAGATTTCTGACCCAGCTAGTTGTTGGGGTTTTTAATTACGAAACTTAGTGCGAAAGTTAATGCTTTCCCTAATCCTTTACGAACTATGACGGCACATTTCATTTTCAAGAGGAAACCATAATCACATACACTTTTCATACTCCTATCTGTTCTTTGCTTCCTTACTCATTCAAAAATACCAAAAGCATATTTTATTTTGTAATTAGTTTAGGTTCATAGTATAATTCGATTTCACAATATTGTTGCATTTGCATCACAAGCATTATCGCAAGCTAAGAATTTTTGGTGCGCAAGTCGCTTCCGGAGGGAACGACCCTGGGGTTGTCACTGTACAATCTTTAGAAATCAAAATTAATATTCTTGATCCATTTTCAAGGCTAACCAGCGACCTAAGTTTACATTTTGTGGCTTAGTTGGATCAGCGTGGTGACGTGATTACATATGAGATAAGATAATGACTTAATCTATGCAGCTTTCTCATAGCGAGTCGGTCCAACACCTTGTACTCTTACAAATGCCTATAACTTTGACTTGTATCTCTATACCTTATTAGAGTCATATTGGTCTTACTTTATCTTTTCTCCCACATAGATAACCGACTATGGACATTTAGGACAATCTTTATAATTTGCCCATGATGCAATTATCATAATAAACATGCAAAAGCTATGATAATTAAATGGAGAAAATACATTAAAATAAATAATGTCTAAGGTACAATGATTGGTCCATATGGCTCAATTTCCAACATTTATTGTTGTCAGTTGAAAGCCCTCTTGAAAGAAGTTTCGGACAAGGGAGCATACCTGCGAGCACATGTTATTCCAAGTTTTATGGTAGAAGAGACTTGTGTATTCATCTGGTCCTGATGCTTTTGATCGATCCAGTTCATGTGATGCCTTCTTTACATCTGCATCTGTGACATTCCTCATTAGGCTTCTATTGTCATCCTGTGTGATTACTTCACTTAGATAGAGAAGAGATTATGTGAAGCCCTTGGGATGAGACTTAGAGAACAATTGTGAATAAAACTCTAATCTTCCTATTTGCTTTTCATCTTCTAGCCAGTCATTCTAATCATTTTTCACTCTGAGCACTTGGTTTTAGTTCCTTTTTCAGATTATTTTCATGTGGAAGAACTTTGATTTTTAAGCCCATTAATATATTTCTTCTTACTCCCATAACTCATTAATCTTTAGTTTACGGTCGGCTATCTCCCTGGTTGTATTTTCATTCCATTATCCTTTCATACAATTATTCACTTGTTGTACTGGCCTTTGTATTTTCTTAGTGCAATTGCCAAACTCGTTTTTACTCCTGTAACACCTTACTTTATCTCATTGGCTTCATAATAGGTCATTATTGGACCACTCTTAAGCTTTACAGAACTTGAAATGACCAAAGAATTGAAATTTCAAAAATTTCCTCGGATTACTATTCATTTGGTCAAAAATTCCAAATTTCTAACCCAACTTGGAAAATTCATAACTAATTCTAGAAAAATAGAAATTGAGTGGTTCCAATTTCCACATGAAGCTTATAACATTCACTATAGGGGGAAAGTACTCATTTGTCCAAAACTTGCCCAATACATACATTTTATTACGTGAAGTTGCACTATTCGTATGGTTATTTTTCAATTTTCCAGGTTTTTCTCATAACTTTGGAAAGCCATAACTCCTTATGTAGATGTCAAAATTCAATGAACTTAGACTCATTTTAAAGCTCACCATATGTATTGTTGTTCTGAAACATTTCAGCTCAATTGGACTTAGTTTACTATTTTTCCCTATAGCTCAAAATTATGGACTTTTAAGGGTGTTGGAGCCCCTTTTTACTATTTCCAAAGCTTGTACCAAAGCATGCTTAACATAAACTAACTTATTCATACATAAACATGCATTTATGCATATATATATATATATATATGCTCATTAAGTCGAGAATTAGGTAATACATTAAGTCCAAAACACTTAAACATGTACATAAAGCATTATTACATAACTTTGCATTCAAAATAATCACATAAGGCTTCCTTTATTCTTCAATCACCTTGTCTTTGCCTTTGTTTGAACTTGCACCTAGGAATGTTTAGTTCGGAAGAATGAGATTTAAAAGAAATCCCAATCGTAAAAGCTATAACATAAACACCAATATGCATGACAATTATTCAATGCTTAATAACATAGGTATGAACATGTGATATTCACAAATTTTTACACTTTGCATATGGCCATAACATATTAAATTCACATCATCACATATTCAAACATCACATGTTTGTCATACAAAAAGCACAAACCATAAATAATCATCAATGCAACAATTAGTGTATGGTTAGTAGTCTTTGCTACCTTGGTTTCCAACTTGCACTTGAACTTGAAGACTCTCTTTCTTATCTTCCAAGAGAGTTATTTGGTAATTCACTTTCCTATACACAACGTAATATCATGGCTACCAATTACAAGCCAATTCCAAGTCATAAAACATACTAAAACTAAGTAAAACTTCCTCTTGAACATTAAGAGCCCTAAAGCTCTTAAAATCATCAAAAGCCATCACATTTTGAGCCCTAAAGCCAATGGAAGCATTAAAATCATCAAAATCACACTCCTACTTACTGTTCTTGGTCTGGCCGAAAATCAAGGGATTTGAATCAAGATGATTTTTCAACTTCTATTGCATGTAATTGCATAATCTTGATCTCTTACCTCTTTTTATGCATTATTTAACATCAAAACATCACTTTCCATTCAAATAGAAAATTGGACAGAACTCCCCTAGGGTTTCATGATTCCCAAAAATCATACAACCATCAAACCAAAACAAAACACACACCAATCAACTCCTTAACTTGCATAGAGTTGTTTGGTAACAATTATTTGAGCTAAATCCCTCTCTTTCTCATTTTCTCTCTCAAGAATCCTAACTTTCTAGCAACCATAACCAGCACATAATCTCAAAAACTAAACCATTAGAAGTGAAAAGGAAGTTTCAAGGATAAAAAATATACTAAAGGTTGCAAGAGAACCCAACTTACCTTGAAGTTCTTAGATATTTTTCCTTCCTCTTCTTGCTTCTTACTCTCATGCCTCCCTCTCTATTTTCTGCAATTTGGTTGACTCAAATGGTTGAAATGGCGGTCGAGAGATGACTTAAGTGGTAAAATTGATCCAAGGGTTGAGATCTTGTCTTGCATAAGTTGTGTGATCTAATGGTCATTATTCTTCCAACACAAAAGTCCATTTCTCAGACATGTTTATCACATTATGGGCTGGAATTTTTATGAGAAAAAATCAAATTTTTGGTGCCAACATAAAGGATGACATATGTCTTTGATCCAGTATAAACCAGTGGCGGACTTAAGACCCTGACTCAGGGGTGCAAACTATTTTTTGAGAAGATAAGTAAGACTTATTCTTAATATCTTTTGAAAAGAATTTAAGCAAAAATTCAATGGGTTCAAAATTAGCAAATGAGTGGGTGCAAAATAAATCACATAGTACTAATATATATTTAATTTTTTGGAAGTCAGGGGTGCGGCTGCACCCGTTAGGGACCAAGTAGGTCTGCCCTTGAGTATAACTTACACCGATAAAGTAACTTTATTCTAATAAATTCTACCACTTGTTTGGGACATTTATTTCTCTTTTTGATCCTTAAATATAACCTTCACAAGTGACATGACACATTTATGACCATAATTCTTTTGGAAACTTTATGTTTCCATAAAGCTATTTTACGTTATCGCAACACCGATAAAACGACTTAGCGACAGTTAACTGGATCTAAGGCCATAAGACATTTCCAAAATTAATACTCAAATTCTCACACTTTTCTTTCTTTAAATTGCTACCCAGAATGTCTTTAATTAATTTTTAAAAAAACCATAATTCCATAGCTTCTCCGAGTCTTTTCCTTCCAATCCGAGAAATCGCTTTTCTCGTATTATGGGCAACAATTTTATAAAATACTAAAAATTCTAAGCTATTTTTCCTTAGTGAGATCATATGTTTGAGGCCTCAGGATACTTCAAAAAATTATTTTTGGCTAATTATTTAATAAAAATGTCAAAAATTAAATGACCTTTGAAATTATCTTAACATAAATCTAAGTCGATTTAACCAATGTGTGTGAAACCGGACCGATCGGGTCAGTCCGGAAACCGGGGACCCAACTGGTAATCCGATCCGATCTGATGGCAGACCCCGGGTTAGTTTAACTCGGGTCAACTCGCTTTGACTCGGTGCTACCTGGGATCAACCCGGTTGACCCGCCGAGTTTGGTGGGTTAACCAAGTTATTTTTTAAAATGAAAAAAAGTAATCGGAGGGAGCAAACAATTGTGAGGAACAATGGACGCAGAGAGAGAGAGAGAGCAAACAACGGTGAGGGAGATGCTTTTTTTGATCTTAGCATCACCGTTGGGAGGTCGGAGAGGGAGATGGGAGGAAGGAAGGTGTTAGTGATGGAAGGTAGAAGGTCGAGGAGGATGGTTCATTAGGGCTTAGAGGGAGGGCTATCAGTGGGGATGACGAAGGTGTAACATCCTAATTTTTATTTAGATGATTTAATTGTTTTTGAGAAATAATTATTATTTTAAAAAATATAGTATTATAAAGAAAAATGAGAGAGAAGAATAAAATAAAAGAAAATATAATATAAAAATATATATATGTGGGAACGTGGCCCTTGGTGAGGTGTATATGTATATTTAAAAAAATAAAAAAAAAAGAAAAGGGAGGGATTAAGGGTCATATATATAGATAGTAATAAAAAAGGGAAAGTAAAGGTACCGCTTATGCAGCGCTTACATCACCATCTATTTATACCTCTCACCTCATTTTAGTAGCATTAGGTTAGAGGATTATCTTTTTCTTCTCACTCAGTCAGTGCTCACATCATTCCTTGGGGTGTAGTGTTTCATTTTGGGATCAATTAAGTAATCAAAACTACTCTTTTTCAAGTTACTTCCTTTATAAAAGTTTTTCTAAATAATCTTCTCTTTCTAACGATAGTAATATCATACTGATTTGATGAAATTTTGGGATTAGTGTTTAAGATAAATATTGAGTTGTGTCAATAACTGCCTAATGAAAGTTAGAGGAGAAATAGTTGTTAATTTTTCTTTATTTGGATTTATGATATGACTGTTGTTATAATTTAAAATAAATATTCGATTTGAACAGTTTATAATATATTTCACATAGGTTGTTTACTCATATTAGATTTGAGTTGGATGACTCATTAGTGTTCTTGAAGATATTTTTGATGTGTTAATCAATTTATGATGTCGAATAAATAGTTTAACAGTTTTATATTGGAAATTCTAAATTTTAAATTGGAATTTTGTATAAGTGAAGTTAATTTGTGTTTTAAATAAATTGTTGGGTGGGGAAGAATAATTAATTTTGGGTTAAATTAAATGACTAAGAGCCTATTTGGGAGTATGAAATTTTAAATAATTATTTCTAGACTTTAAATGGATATAAACAAGTTAATTATTTAATTTGTATTATTAAATTTGCATCTGTATCATTATGTAGATTGATTTGAGTGTGGTTGGTGCTTTTGCGGCTTGAACTTCTAAGTAATTTGGAGTTGAGGTAACCATGGTTAATTCATTTTATATGATTGCATGGATTGTAAGATATTTTCGATACCTTAGTTATATATTATGAATCACAACCCTATGTTTGCATATTCAATTTTACTGAAGTATGAAGTATTTTCTTTATATATAAAGAGTACGTATTGCTTAGAGATATGCATGAAGGATAATCATAATTTATCTTTATCTGTAATAAATTGTGACTTTATGTATATGTGGAGGATTGGAATATTAGGTGGTATTGAAGTAATTGGGTTGATCTTGTGATGATGGGACTTGTATTGTATCCGCAATTGCCCCACTACTGATCATAGTGGTTGGTTGTATTGTCACTCAGACCCAGGTGGGGACACTACTACAAAATATACTTTTTACTACTGTAATTCACGTCCTTTTTTAAAAAAATGGAGTAAAAAGTGAAGGCGGTGGCATTTTTAAAAATTTTGGCACCTTAGGCGCCATCTACGGCGCCCTTTATGAGAAAAGGGCGCCGTAGGGCGACCTACGGCACCCTTTTTTTGAATAGGGGCACCGTAGCTCGCCCTACAGCGCCCTTTTCTCATAAAGGGCGCCGTAGGTGGCACCTAAGGTGCCAAAATTTTCAAATATATTTTGTAGTAGTTGCATCAGTTCACAGTACATAGCTCATCTTGCAACAACCATAGCTCTCTCAATTCACCTTCAAACCTTGCTTATAATATATCAATAGAAAGCCCTGCAAGTCTACTTTCATAAGAAACAAGAATCAGATCCAAATCCATTATGTAAAGAAAGTTATGAAAGATACAATAAGCAAAGGTCAGTGATGTGACGTTAAATTCGACCACCAACTTTAGAAATTTATATCTCTTTCATATGAAATTATTTGATGCTGTTTTTGGTGTCTATGAAACGCAATTTGAGTCTAGTTTCATATGAAATTGGTTTCACATCAATTGGAGTTTTATTTTGAGAGATATGGTCAAAATACCAGATGTATGTCAAGCTGTAAATAGAGTACACGGCGCCCCTTTTCAAAAAAGGGCGCCGTAGGTCGCCCCTACGGCACCCTTTATGAGTAAAAGGGCGCCCTATCACACCCTTTATGACTAAAAGGGCGCCGTAAGGTTGTTTCGCGCCCCCTTTCAAATTCAAATCATCGTGTACGTGTTATTTAGTGCTATTCTCTCTTATTTTTCAAATCAACAGCTCTCTCTTGATGGCATTGCTGCTCCTTCTTCTACAAGTACGCCATCTCCTTCCCTAGACAGATCCTTTGTCCTGCCTGAAACACTAGATAGCTAAACGGATTTCACTCAATGCCGCATGGGTGTAAGTTGTATCTTT
>JANTPZ010102787.1:0-22379 GCA_025593235.1 Vachellia pachyceras
GGAAAATGTTTTCGTCGCTAAATTAGAGAGGGAATTAGTTCCGTCGCTAATTCCCTCGCTAATTTAGCGACGGAAACATTTTCCGTCGCTAAATCCGTCGCTAAATTATCCGTCGCTATTTCCGTCGCTAAAATTAGCGACCCTCTTATTAGCGACGGATTTAGCGACGGACTTTTTCCGTCGCTAAATCTGCTTTTTCCGTCGCTAAATCTGTTTTTTCCGTCGCTAATTCCGTCGCTAAATCTAATTTTTCTAGTAGTGTTCCATGGCCCTGGAGGTAGGCTTTTAGTTGGTTTATTGGAAGAAGATAGCTTATGGATGACAAAGAAGCAGAAGAAAGTGAAGAAGATGATGGGGTATGGGATCTGTATCTCCATGGTCGTGTAATATCAAAAGAAGTGTAATCAGTTAATGCTAAGTGTGAGGTTTTGCGTTGTCGAAGTTATGACTTTTATAATAGGCGTGAATTGTAATATACAAGTAAATAATAAATATCGTGTTTATGATTTTTCCTTTATTTTTTTTTGTCGTGTATTCCATGCCGTTGACTTGTTTCGTTTAAATAAGTTTTATTTAAAAATTTATATTGCAATATAAATAAAATTCTACATTGTCTCTATCATATTTGGGGTGAGCGGATTGCCAGGTGTTTAAAGAAAAATTATATTATACACTGATTTCAGATCAATGAAAATAAATAATTATATAAACGTCATTGAAAAGTGATTGGAGATCTTGGCGAATATACGGGGTTGAATTTGGAATATAAATATTTCAGCCATCTTCATCAAATTATCAGACACTTGAGCCCCATAAGCACGCTGGCACGTGTTTCCATCTACCATTCTGTAACGGACCCGTTTTAGAATGTGGTGGATTAATTTTTTACGTAAATTGAGATAAATGTGTGGAGGAGATTATCTCGTTTTACGGAAAAATACTGTTAAAAAGCATTGTCAAACAATATCAATATCAATCTGTTAATGGCTTAATGCTATCACAAGAATTTTTTTTTTGGGGATTAGGGAATGGGGTGAGCTCTAGTCAATTGAATCATAATTGTGTTCTTCAATCTTCCTACCACATTAATTTGGTTAACAAAATTAGTTTTTTATTTTGTAGGCTTTGCTTAACTGTTTCACTTTCTCATTTTGATAATTTTCTATTTTTAGTTTTTGTTTATTGTGGTTGTAGTCTTATAAATTAACTGAATTTATCTACCCAGTCACGTAAGATCCTTCCCATTGATAAAGGGAATTGTCTAATCCATCTCATCCATCACTTAGATTCTTCTTTCAATCACCTGTGTGGTTCAATTACATAAAAAGTGATTACATATAATCCTAATACATTCATGTATTTATATTGTTTAGATGATATAATAATGTAATTGAATGTAATCCTGATTACAATGGATTACATCAAATCAAGTCATTCTTATCATGTAAGCACTCTTGTCTTTCATAAATAAATATTTATATATATTTTTTAATTTTAATAGAATTAAGAAGTTTATTTCATATTTTTTATTTTTTATAAATAAAATATGAATTTCATTTCATGATTCTATAATAACATATAAAATAGATACAATGCAATCATCATAACATTACATCCCACCCATTACATTTCATTGCATTCTCATTAACTTCGTGTTTTGTTTTTATTGCTTTTTTTTTTCTGAACACTTCTTAACCAACGAGTGTTGATCATTATGAAAGAAATTTTAACTGTTTACATATAAATTTTTGAAATTAAATTTGTATGAATACATGGGATATATACCATCAATGGAGCCAATAATACTCATATATGACAAACAAATAACTATATAAAAAATTGTATCAAAAAAATAACTATATAAAAAATAGATTCCTTGTCTACATTACCTTTTGGAGTTTGGATATGTAAAATTTTGAGTGCTTTTCCCATTCACATGTGGCCTAGCTTTTGATCTAAAATATAGATTCAAGGATATCTAGCTTTTTTTTTTGGCCAACAAGGATATCTAGCTTTTGGAGTTTGGATATCCATGAAGAAACATCATTCAATTCAAGTAATAAATGCACATAAACTTAAGGGGAATAGCAAATAGGAACTAACATTAGATCATTTTTCCTTACCAAAACGAACCAGGTCTCCTCCAAGTGGACTCCAACCAAAATAGAATATACTCAAAGTTCAAACTTTTGAAGTTGTAATCAACCTTTGTATTAAGAAATATCTGAGTAACAGGATTGAGTTTAACAGAAAGGGTCAGTTTCTCACAATATAAAAAAAATCAAATTTTGAATAAGGAGCACACATTTAATACTTAAAAGTGCCTTAAACATAATTACCTTCAATAAGAGGATACATATGTTTTAGCATAAAAAAATAAATCTCTTTGAAAAAAATTTTCTAGATCAATGGCCCTAGTATTAAGATAATCTTAATCATTAAATGTTTGACAAACAATTATAATCACTTAAAAACATTTTTATGCAAATTAAAACAAAACCCTCTTCAAACACTTATCTCGTATTGCGTAAAATCATTTAAAATATGCTGAGTATTTTAATCGTGAAGTTTTGATTCATTTACCATCCTTTTATCCTTAATTTTCAAGATATGTTCTAAGGCCGGTATTGAAGCTTTGTAACTCGTGAGTGCAAATATAGATATTGGTTTAATATATGGGTCGAGTTGAAATATAAATTTTTTTTCAGCCATCTTCGTTAAAATATCAGACACTGTGTGTTTAGAAAATCTATTGAAAAAAATAAGTTATGACTTCCAAAATATTTTACGAGTTTCAGAATATTTTTACAGATTTTAAAATTATTTTTTATTTTGACTTGCGCACCATTTGAAAAAACGGGATTCCCAAACATACATACTTTTGAGCCCCACAAGCACGTGCACCCGTTTCCCCATTTACCATTGTTACTTCGCTCTTCAGCCGATTGATCTTATCTACAGCATTCTATTTGTAATAGAAAAGTTATCGACTAATTTGTTATGGCAAAAAAGTAGTGAACTCAGTTGTTTTTAGTAAATATGGATTGATTTTCTTATAACATCTTAGTTGATTATGTATATTGAATCATGGCTTGATGTAAACCCTTTATCATGTACAACTAATAGAGATGTTTTTAGTGAAAAATTATAAATTTATGAGATAAATTGAAAAAGATTGAAATCTTATATTATGGGTGTGTTTGGAACTTCATTAGGAAAAATAAGTTTCGTTGGGAGAAACGAATTTTCAGATTTCTAGATGATTTTTATAGATTTCAAGATGGTTTTTACGGATTTCAAAATGGTTTTTACGGATTTTAAGATAGTTTTATCTCAAAAAAAATAATCACTTATCTAGCTCATAGGGCTTGTTTGGTAACCATGGGCTTATTTTCATAAGCACGTTTAACAGTGCTTTTCCGCAAAATGAGACAATCTCCTCCATATATTTACCTCGACTTATGTGAATAAGCACTTATATGTATGATTGAATACACGATTTCACAATGAAATTAATAATATAATAGTCGAATGTGTCGTCCATCCTCATCCATATCACATGGATATAAATTAAAATTAAGGCAATAACAGGTGATCACATGTTCGCATGCAAATTTTCACATGGATATATTTTTTTATGTGTCTGGTAAAAAGGAGATCACATGTTCGCATGCAAGCATTGATACAGAAAAATAACAGAAGAAAAGAAATTAGGCCCTGTAACCTGCAACACACACAGTGTCAGGTCAGACTTACGGGTTGCAGTTATCAATGCAAGCTCCCAATGTTTTCTATCTACTTTGTAGTGGCGTTGTTATAACGTTTGAGAATGTGATAGAAAAGTACTTTTAAATAGATTAAAATAAATATGTAAAGAAAGTTATTTAATTTTACAAAAAAATACTATTAAATATATATTTAACTTTTCCAAACACTTCAACAAAGAAGCCCATAAAAGGTGTTATTAGTTATTTTTAATAAGAAGAGCATTACATGTTTGGGAGAACAGGGGATAAGATTCATTTCTAGCTTTCACAACATAGATTCAAGGATATATATATATATATATATAACAACATCATTCAAGTAATACACACATAAAAACTCAAGGGGAATAGCCAATAGGAATTAAAATCAGATCATTTTTCCTTCTTACAACGGATCCAAATGACTCATCCATGTCCAATTCCTCTGGCCTCATCCCCTTTGGTAGTTTCCAATCAAAATGATAAAGTAAATTGGAAAGTAACAATTCTAAAACAGATGTAGCAAACGTGATTCCAGGACATATCCTCCTTCCAGCACCAAACGGGATATACTCAAAATTTGAACCTTTGAAATTGTAATTAACCTTTGCATCAAGAAACCTCTTTGGTTCAAATATCTCTGGATCATTCCAATACTTGGGATCTCTTCCAATGGCCCAAGCATTAACGATAATCTTCATCTTTGGAGGTATCACATATCCATCAATTTCACAACTCTTGCTATTCTCCCTTGGAACCAACAATGCTACGGGCAAATGTAGCCTTAATGTTTCTTTGATGACAGCATCTAAATATTTTAATTGGTGAAGTTCTGATTCACCTACGTATCCTTTGCCTCTGTAGACCCTTCTTACCTAATGTAGAGCCAATAAGAATACATTCAATAATTTCAAAGTTATAAATCAATATGAACAAATAAATTTAAATTACATAAATTTTCTAAACTTTCGATCACGTACAAATAGCCTCATAACCTTTACTACTTAATAATAAACCTTCACAAGTGTTCATTGTAAAGCTTTAGCTTGAATACGTAATACGTATAGTTCAAAATTAAAAAAAAAAATGCATAGTTTAGCCAGTAAAAAAATAAATATTCATCACGAATGCTAATTGTCATGTTTATCAACACACAGCCTACAAAATTATCAGACAACCAAAATTCTAGCTGCACATGTACCTCTTCTTGTGCCTCTTTCATGGCCTCTGGGTTTTTGAGCAGTTCTGACATGGCCCAAACTGCTGTAGTTGCTGATGTTTCAGTTCCAGCAAAGAATACATCCTAAAAAAGGAATTCACAGTTGCATTTTGTGTACCAAATTAAAAAATCATGCAACATTTAATATGATGAAGTGCAGAGGAAGACTAACTTTAAGGACAGCTTTAATGTTGTCAAGCGATAAAGGGATCTCAAAGTCATCATCCTTTTGAATCCTGAGAAGAACATCAACTAGATCCTCCTCTGATGCCTCTCCAACATCATTTCTTTTCTTTTCTTTGTGCTCTCGGATGATTTCATCAAACACTTCATCTCCATCTTTGTGCACCTTCGTAATTATAGCTCTCATCCCTGTGATGATACTGATAAATTTTAGCGAAGGATAGAAATCAGAAATCGATAACCCAGAACTTATCTTTTGTCCTTGCTCTATAGTTCGGAGGATTTGTTCTACATTCTCTGTCTTCTTGCCAAAGGTCACTCTTGCAACTATAGAATTCGTCAGTGCTGAAATTTTTTGGCCGAGGTTTACGAAAGAACCTTCATCTTCAGAGATGTTCCTCACAAGTGCTGATACCTCCTCTTCTCTAATCCTTCTGAAAGATTGAACTCTCTTTGCTGAGAAAATCTCTAAGGTACAAATCTTTCGAAGTTGCTTCCAATAGTTTCCATATGGGGAAAAGATTATGTCTGTTCCATTGTAGGTCAGGATATCAGTGGCTAGATTTTTGGGTCTATTTGCAAAGATCTGATCATGTGTCTTCATTATTTCTTTTGCATGTTCTGGTGAAGACACTATAATATGAGAAACCTGTCCAAGTTGAAGATGCATGAAGGGGCCGTACTTGTTTGAGAGATTTGAGAGAGAACGATGAGGTAAAGAGCCAGCCAGTTGGTGGAGGTTTCCTATAAGAGGTAATTTCCATGGCCCTGGAGGTAAGCTTTTGGTGGATTTCTTGGAAGAACATAGCTTGTGGATGACAAAAAAGAAGCAGAAGAAGGTGAAGATGATTGAATATGGGACCTGAGATTCCATAGATGCGTATGCAGTATGCACTGAGCCAAGCGAGGTTGACTAAGAAGCAGAGTGTGAGGCCCGACCTGATCCGGACCGGCCCAACTGAACTAAGCAAGATTGAGAATTTAATAGTGCATAAAACAAAAACCCTAATAGCCAAAGTTAAGACGAGTCGCAGAAAAAGACGAAGGCAGTCATCGGAATGGGTTTCATCGCTTTGGCCGGAGGAATGCTTCTAAGTACGAGTGTTTTTTTTTCTGAGTTTGGCGATAATGGAATCCCGGTGAGGAAAAGTTTAGTAATCAGAAGAAGGGGCATGCGAAGCAAATGTGAAAATGGTGGTGCTCCCTCTTTTTAGTTGCAGAGGTTGAGGAACCAACCAAACCCTTCTACATGCCTTCCACACTGTAGATTCTTGGCTTTCTGAGGGATATGGCATACTTGGGAAAAAAATTGTGTCTTTGGTTTGTACATTTTCTGAGCATACGTCTTAAAAATTGTTTAAAAAAAATGTCATGATTTAGCATGTTCAGCAACCTTTCTTTCTGGGCTGTCTCATGTCTGACGAATTTATGGCTGAATGCAAATACTCTGTTGTTTTGTGTTGTTTATATCTACGACTTCAAGGGGAGGGATGTATATTTTCTCTGTTAAGATGATTGAATCCAGGAAAACAAAGAGAGTGCCTGTTTGTTAACACCGTTTGGGCCTGCAAAATGACTTTTAATCGGTAAAAGCCCGTTTGTAATTTGTTGGGCTGTTTGGGACCGTATTTACGAATAATTCATTCGTTGCAAACGGAGCTGTAGAGTTAAACAAAAGAAGATGGAGCTGAACAAGTGCTGCGCAAAGTGGTCTTGTCGGAGAGCCTCAGTTTATTAGATCATCACGGTGTTCTTCAGTAATTAGTCCTTCAATCCTTCAATTTTCCACAACATTCAACAGTTTTCTTTTATCAATCTTTGATTAAGATCTCTTAAATCCATTGGCCAATTTGAGCATGTTTTCCACAAATTACAAATGAAAATAAAAATGCTGCTTGGAGTGTGATTTGATCATCTTCTCAATTATTTACACTCCAATGAAAATAAATAAAGGTTAGATGATTAACTTGAACCATGAATATGAAAAAATAATGATTCAAAATGTTGGAATACATCACAAGGTTGATTAAGTTTTGTTAAATTTGTTGGTTTCATGAAAAATCCTATAAAACCCTTTTCTTAAGTCTGAAAGTTCATGGAACAACTTTTTAATTCTGAAAATTCAAATCTAATTCAAAAGTAAGGGTATAATGTCTTTTTTGCCCATGGGGTATAATGTATTTACATCAAAAAAATCTGACATAATAACATTAAATGCAACCTAGAATCTGAATACATTAAATTCTAAATTAAAGCAAATATAATGGTTTAGTTCTAAGAACATGGATATTCAAAATTCAGATTTGTCAATTAATTAAAAATATTAGCATAAATAAAATTAATAAAATATAATCAGCATTTTAAATTCAAAATGTAATTATTTGGGTTCAAATAAATCATCCCATGTCACTTGATCTAATTCCTTTAATTTGAAGCTTCAAAACCCACAATATTATTAGCAACTCCATTTTTAGTTTAGATTAAATTAGAGACATAGTTGGAGTCTTTATTTATATTTATTGATCCAATTGTCATTTGCTTTGTTAGAATCTGTTAGACAAATACATTCAATAATTCTTTAATTCTCTTAATTTTTATTCTTGTGATGGATCCACTTAGAAATTTGTAAATGTTTATTCGAAATTGAAGAGTAGTAGATCAAGTCACTTTGGCTACCCGTGCAATATTGGCACCTTCAAGTCAAGTCACAGAGCGTGTTCTTTGGTGTACAGAAATGAGTTAATTGTTGACTTAAATTTAACAGGATGGGAAATGAAGAAAACTGAAAAGCAAGAGTGACACCTCATTTCATCTCTTATAAATATCATCATCACTATCAAGATGAAATTTGTGTCGGTAAGGTATCGCGCATCGGTTTTATAGATAATGGAGCCATTTAGAAATACGGTAGAGAGGTTCTTTTACGTAAGTCGGTGTAAATATATGGAGAATATTATATTGTTTTACAGAAAAACACTGTTGAACGTGCGTTTGACTTTTGGAAACGTTATTACAAACAAACTTAATAAAATGAATCAACTTTAGCTATGTGACAAAAAGAAAAAGGAAACCTCGGGTTTGTTTGGTACGATGGAATTGAGCCTATACAAATAGAAATAGAATTGAATTCCATGCTCTATGTCTGTTTCATAAAGTGAATATGGAATTGATTTCACTGTATCAAAATTCATTGAAACGATTTCCATAAAAAAGTTAATATTTGCATTTCCATGTCTCATGATTCAATCTTATCATAAAAATTCGATTTTATTTTTATGATTTTTTTATATAAAATTAATTTTTATTTATATGATATACCAAACATACTTTCAAACTCTATATTCATCTCCATATTCATATATATTTTCATTTCAATCAAAATTAATTCCAGCTTATCAAACAGCCTTTTAGCTTTTTAAAAGTATGTTGCTGCTTTTGATCAAGCAAAAGGCTCTCTTTGATATTAATGTGCGGGCTGGAGTTTGCAGCAATACTCACCAAACCCACGAACTAAGAATTAAGAATTTCTTTCAACTCAAACCAGAACAATGGACGTCATCGCTGGGAAGGTTCTTCAGGGACTCGCCTCTTTTGCTCATGAAGAGTTCAAATTGCTGAGGAATGCTAAACATGATGTAGAAAGCATGAAGAACACGATCCTTGCAATCAGAGCTACACTGTTGGATGCAGAGCAACAAGCCAACAATCATAACCATCAAGTCGGCAATTGGCTTGCCAGATTGAAGGATGTACTCTATGATGCAGATGATTTTCTTGATGATTTGTCCGTTGAAGCTCTGAGGAGGAGAGTCATGACTCAAAACAAGGGGGCAAAGAAGGTACGGATCTTCTTCTCCAAATCAAACCAAGCTATTTATAATCTTAAGATGGCTCATAAATTGAGGGAGCTAAGGGGAAGGCTAGATGAAATTGATGATGACAGGAAGAAATTTAATTTGATTGATCACCCTCTTAAGCCTCTATCTGTAGTTGAGGAGCGAAAGCAAACATACTCTTTCGTGCAAGAAGGTGAAATTATAGGGAGAGAGGAGGAAAACAATACCATTTTGCGTTACTTGTTGGAAAAGGGTAAGGTGAAATCTAGTGTATCAATCATTCCCATAGTTGGATTTGAAGGGTTAGGCAAGACTGCACTTGCTCAACTTGTGTACAATCATAAGCGTGTTCAAGATGATTTCGAATTGAGAAGTGGGTGTGTGTGTCTGATGAATTTGATGTCCGAAAAATAGTTCAAAATATCGTGGGACAAGAACTTCCAAAAGAGATGGAGAAAGTCCAACAAGACTTGAGACAATTAATAGAGGGGAAGAAATTTCTGATTGTTTTAGACGATGTGTGGAACGAAGATATTGAGCTTTGGCATAAGTTGAAAGGTTTACTTACGCAAGGAGGAGAGGGGAGCATGATAATTGTTACCACGCGTAGTGAGAAGGTGGGGAAGATGATGGGCACATATTAACCAATTATCCTTAAAGGTTTAGATGGTGAAAGATTCAAGTGATATGGATTTGTTAGAAATTGGAAAGGAGGTTGTGCAAAAATGTGCAGGAGTTCCTCTTGCTATCAGAGTTGTTGGAAGTCTTGTGCGAGAGAAAACCTTAGAAGGAATAACAGATCTATCATACTTGAGGAAGTGTGAGCTTTGGAATGCGGATAAGTCATTGGAGGATAGGATCTTTGCTGTGCTTAAACTCTCTTATGACCATCTTCCTCTGCTCTTAAAGAATATGTGGCTGGCCGGAGGATTCATTGAATCAACTAATCAGTTGAGGTATGAGGAAGATGTTGGGGATGAGTATTTTATGAATATCCTCTTGAGATCTTTCTTCCAAGATGTCAAGAGAGATCTCTATGACAACATAGTGTCATGCAAAATGTATGACCTCATTAATGATTTAGCAAAATTTGTAGCAACAAAGCCTGAGCATCTTGTCATTAGGGAAGAGAAAGAAGAAAGTACGGATAAAGATGCAACACGTCATTTGTCATATCATGATGTGCCAGGAGAATTATGTTTTGTTCCAACATCCGTCCTGATGTTTGAAAAATTAAGAACAATGCTTGTGCTCGGATGTGTGATAAATCATTCTATCTTTGAATCCATCGCATCGAAATTGAGATGCTTACGTGTTCTAGACGTAAAGTATCCATTGATTACCAAAATTCCAAAAATTATTAGGAAATTGAAGAATCTAAGATTTCTTGATTTTTCAGGTAATAGCATTTGGCAGATTCCAAGTGCTATTTGCGAACTCCACAACTTGCAAACGTTAAAACTCGGTGATATTGGGGATATTAGCAAATTTGTAAGCTTGAGGCATCTTCCGCTTTCTTGGGGCCATTATTTAAAATGGATGATAAGAGGCCTGGGGAAATTAACTTCTCTCCAAACCTTGACAGATTTTGTAGTAGGCAACCCGGAAATGCAAAGGAGAAGGGCTAGTGCAGGTATCATGGAATTGGGTGAGCTTAACAGCTTGAGAGGGAATCCAAGAATAAGAGGGTTAAAACACTAGAGGTCTAACCCTGAAGTGGCCAAGTCTGCAAGATCAAAAGAGAAGCAACATCTTCAACAGTTATCATTGGTTTGGTACACCTACTTTACCTTTGCTGCTGAACAACTCCCAAAAGTTGCTTCTGAAGATGAATTGATTTTAGAAAGGTTTTGTCCTCATCGTACCATCAGAGCTCTTTTCATTAGAGGATTCTGTGGAGTAAGATTGCCACAGTGGATTGCAAATCTCCCGGAACTGCATCATCTTGTGCTCTGGGATTGTAGGTATTTGATATCACTTCCCGAAGGCCTTCCTAATCTCACATCATTACGATCATTCACCGTAATGTCGTGCCCATCGTTGCCTGCTGATGAGGTGCAAAAAGTTGCTCATATCCCAACCATGGATGCTCGTACAGTATTGAAGTTGTATGTCTGAAAAGTAAAATTAACATTGTTGGAAAATGTAAAATAAAACCTATGATTATATTTTTTTTTATTGTCACACTTTTCATAAAAAAAACATGCAAAGAACATTCAATCCTTTTAAATCTCAGCTCAAAAAAAAAAAAAATCCTTTTAAATCTGAACCCCCTTCTTCTTTCTCTATTTTTAATAACTCTTGGTCAATCAGTATCCAATACTTTTTCTCTATATCATATTATTATTTATCCAAGTAATTGGTTGATTAGGATTGAAAACTTGTGACCATGATGCCTATGCCTAGGCTCTTTCTCTGAACAAAATGGGATTCATCCATTGTTACACCCTTGGGTCTCCTCTACTTCCTAATCATGCTTTTTTCTTGTTTTGATTATGGATTAAAGTGCAAATTTATCTAAAATTTTTTTGAGTTCAATATCGTATTGAAAATTTTTTTGTTGTCTCAAAAGTTTTAAAACAGGTTAATGTTGCCTCATTCAGTTAAGTAATTGACATTGGTTGACATTTTTAAAAATAAAATACAAAATTACTCCAATTTTACACTTAAGGTAATATTAAACACCAAAAAGCTTTCATGGACATTTTTTCTGAGCGTGAACTTCCCAAATGAACTTACATCTTAATTCTTGCTTATTATAGCAAGAGATAAATGCCTACCATATCTAATGTGTCCTAGAAGTTTGTGAGGCCCAATAATTCATACCCAATGCCGTTCGGCCATATCTAATATATCTGTTTGAAAACGCAGTAAAGAAGTACTTTTACTTAAGCCGATGTAAACATGTGAAGTAGATTATATCGTTTTATGAAAAAATACTGTTGAACGTGTATTTGACTTTTTCAAACGCTCCAACAAAAAAGCCCAATATGTACTTAATTGATTCCCCAAAAGCGGTACACTACAACCAATAAGTATTGATCCAGTTGATGAGTAATTGACTCATAGTTTACAAGATATATACACACACATAATTATATTCAATATATTTCATATTATTCCTTTCAACTTCGTATATTTTATCACCATTTCTACCGATCAAAGCAAAATAGCAACAGTTTGAACAAAGCGACTGAGCTCATGGGGTAAACTGGGAGCTAGGTACGAACAATATTTTATAAAATAAAATGTATGGTTTCTGTCAGGTGAACCTGCAATACTGCAACTTATTTGTTCATTTCTTTCAATTCAATAATCAAAATAGGTTTCATTTATATGCCACATTGAATTATATATATGGTTTATAAGTTGAAAAAATTAGTTTAAAAGAAAATAATAAATATAAATATTTTAAAGTAATTTAGTAGCTTCTTTCAATCTCAAAAAAAATCTATTGACTTTTATATTAACAATTAATGAGAAGCAAGTTGTGAAAATTTTGAATATAGAAATTTATATTCTTTCCACTCCTGAAATTAAAAACCAGTTGTTGAATATGGCTTTAGTTTGAAATTTCAGCCATATCTTAATCAGTGTCGCTCTCTGACACCTGTTTCCAATTCATTCACATTGGCTCAAAAGGATAAGATCAATGAACGCTAGTCCGTTTCTCACCACACAAATCCTTGAAGCAGATAATTAACTATTAACCGTAAATCAATTTAACAATATGTGGGTCATGTTTGGGAAAGCTTATTTTCATAAGCATGTTTAACAGTGTTTTTCGGTAAAACGAGACAATCTCCTCCACATATTTGCCTCGGCTTATATGAATAAGCATTTATAAGTGGTTTATGGCAATTTGCTAAACGGATCCGTGCTCTTTCAAGTTACATCAATTGCCGCTGAGTGATGCTATTATATGAAAGAGAGAGAATATTAAAAAATTCATTAAATATACTTCAGTATCTTTCAATTCAGTGTGAATTAACAATATCTCTGGTCATTTGCATTTGAATTTTTCCTCAAGAACAGAAAGTATGCATCCTCAGAATGTAATTGTATTTAACAGGTATTCACACCAAGATGATTTTTCATCACTGAATGAATAGTTTTTTGTGATATGATGAATATTGTTTGGAATCTTAGGAAAAGACAACCTACTTTCATTATTGAATTGAAAGAAATGAACAAATTTGCAATGTTGCAGATTCACAAGAGAACATAGCCAAGTGCTTGCTAAATCAGTGACAGAAACTATACATTAGCTTTGGAATCTGAGAAATATAAAACCTATATCCATTTCTGGAACTTGGCTCCCAATATACAAATAACCAGAAAATACAAAATAAAAACTATGAAGCTGAGAGACTAACTCTTGAAGCAGATTCTCCACCTTAATACATCAAATGACACTTTAAGCAGCATTATTTTTTCCTTTATCAGCATAGAGTAACAGAGTACCTAGTCACGTGTAGGGAAAAGATTATCACTGCTGTATTATAATGGATGGGACATGAGCAATACTTAACCACTCATCACTTCTAACTTCTAATATTTGCTCCAACAATGGAGATCCGTTTATGATCAGTCTTTTTAATGATCTGAAACTACCAAGGACTTCAGACAGTGAATGTTTTTTTATCTAGGACTTCAAGGGGATCCATATTTTTATCTAGGATTTGCCAGGAGGAACCTTTAAAGCTGATTATTTGTTTGTGAAAGAAGATGAAACGGATACAAAAAGGGGAAAGAGGGAGACTTGGAAGAGAGTGGGGGGCCGGAAGGGATGAAGGTTCAGTTGAGAGAGAGTGAGATCAGACGGCAGAGGGGGGTCACGTTTTTCTAAATGAAAAAAATTATTAAGAAAAAACTTCCCACATCAGCTGACACGTGGATTTTAATTATTTCTCATGGTATACTTTGATTGGACAGAGCATATGTTACAGGTACTCCAGGAGCACGCAAGAATTTCTCAGTTGCAAGATGCTTTTGACCAAGTAAAAGGCCTTCTTTGATATTAATATGCAAGCTGAAGTTTGCAGCAATACTCACCAAACGCATGAACTAAGAATCATTGAGAATTTCTTTCACCGACACCAGAACAATGGACGCCATCGCTGGGAATGTTCTTCAGGGACTCACCTCTTTCGCTCATGACGAGTTCAAATTGCTGTGGAATGCTAAACATAATGTAAAAAGCATGAAGAACACGATCCGTGCAATTAGAGCTACACTGTTGGATGCAGAGCAACAAGCCACCAATCATAACCATCAAGTCGGCAATTGGCTTGCCGGATTGAAGGATGTACTCTATGATGCAGATGATTTTCTTGATGATTTGTCAGCTGAAGCTCTAAGGAGGAGAATCATGACTCAAAACAAGGCAGCAAAGAAGGTACGGATCTTCTTCTTCAGATTAAACAAAGCTGTTTATAATCTTAAGATGGCTCATAAATTGAGGGAACTCAGGGGAAGACTAGATGAAATTGATGATGATAGAAGAAAATTTAATTTGAAAGATCACCCTCTTAAGCCTCTATCTGCAGTTAAGCAAACATACTCTTTTGTGCAAGAAGGTGAAATTATTGGGAGAGAGGAGGAAAACGATACCATTTTACGTTATTTGTTGGAAAATAGTGAGGTGAACTCTAGTGTTTCAATCATTCCCATAGTTGGATTTGGAGGGTTAGGCAAGACTGCACTTGCTCAACTTGTGTACAATGATAAGCGTGTTCAAGTTGATTTTGGATTGAGAAGGTGGGTGTGTGTGTCTGATGAATTTGATGTCCAAAAAATAGCTCAAAAGATTTTAGGGCTCGCAGATTTAGAAGAGATGGAGAAAGTGCAACAAGAACTTAGACAATTAATAGAGGGGAAGAAATTTCTGATTGTGTTAGACGATGTGTGGAGTGAAGATATTGAGCTTTGGTATAAGTTGAAAAGTTTACTAACCCAAGGAGGAGAGGGGAGCATGATAATTGTTACCACACGTAGTGAGAAGGTGGGGAAGATGATGGGCACATATGAACCAATTTTCCTTAAAGGTTTAGATTATGAAAGATCATTAGAATTGTTTTGTAGAATGGCTTTTGATGGAGGCAAAGATTCAAGTGATATGGATTTGTTAGACATTGGAAAGGAGGTTGTGCAAAAATGTGCAGGAGTTCCTCTTGCTATCAGAGTTGTTGGAAGTCTTGTGCGAGAGAAAGCCTTGGAAGGAATAACAGATCTGTCATACTTGAGGAACTGTGAGCTTTGGAATGCAGATAAGTCATTGCAGGATAGGATATTTGGTGTGCTTAAACTCTCTTACGATCATCTTCCTGCACCCTTGAAGAATTGCATTGCTTTTTGTTCCTTGTTTCCAAAAGACTTTCTGTTTGAGAAGCAAACGCTGATTCAAATGTGGGTGGCTGAAGGATTCATTGAATCAACTAATCATTTGAGGTGTGAGGAAGATGTTGGGGATGAGTATTTTATGAATCTGCTCTCAAGATCTTTCTTCCAAGATGTCGAAAGAGATCTATGTGACAACATAGTGTCATGCAAAATGCATGACCTCATTAATGATTTAGTAAAATTTGTAGCAGCAAAGCCTGAGCATCTTGTCATTAGAGAAGGGAAAGAAGAAAGTACTGATAAAGATACAACACGCCATTTGTCATATCATGCTATGCTAGAAAAAAAATGTGAAGTTCCAACTTCCGTCCTCAAGTTTGAAAAATTAAGAACAATGCTTGTGCTTGGATGCGTATCGAATCTCTCTATCTTTGAATCCGTTGCATCGAGATTGAGATGCTTACGTGTTCTAAACGTAAGACGGTCAAATATTACCAGGCTTCCAGAAAGTATTGGGAAATTGAAGCATCTAAGATTCCTTGATATTTCTGGCAATGGCGTTGGGCAGATTCCAAGTGCTATTTGCAAACTCCACAACCTGCAAACCTTAATCCTCAGTTGTAAGGAATTGCCAAGGGGTATTAGCCAATTGGCAAGCTTGAGGCATCTTCAGTTTGATTATCGCTGTTTAGAATGGATGCCAAGCGGCCTGGGGAATTTAGCTTCTCTCCAAACCTTGACTGAATTTGTAGTAAGCAACCCAGAAATACAAAAGAGAAGGGCTGGTGCAGGGATGGGGGAATTGGGTGAGCTTAATAGCTTGAGAGGGAATCTAAGAATAGTAGAGTTGAATCACTTGAGGTATAACCCTGAAGAGGCTAAGTCTGCAAAATTAGAAGAGAAGCAACATCTTCAACAGTTATCATTGCTCTGGGACACACCCAAGTTTAAGCTTGCGGATGGACAACTCACAAAAGTTATTTCTGATGATGAATTGATTTTAGAAAGGCTTTGTCCTCGTCCTACCATTAGAGCTTTATTCATTAAAGGATTCCATGGAAAAAAATTGCCACAGTGGATTGAAAATCTCCGGGAACTGCAACATCTCGTGCTTAAAGATTGCGAGTGTTTGATATCACTTCCCGAAGGCCTTCCTAATCTCACATCATTACGATCATTAACTGTAATGTCGTGCCCATCATTGCCTGCTAATGAGTGGCAAAAAATTTCTCATATCCCAATCATGGATGGGCGTACCTTAAGTGAGTTGTATGTCTGAAAAATAAAATTAACCTTGACGGAAAATGTAAAATAAAACCTATGAGTATATTTTTTGTATTGTCACACTTTCCCAATACTTTTTCTTGTATCATATTATCAGTTATCCAAGCAATCGGTTGATTAGGATTGAAGACTTATGACTATGATGTCTATCCTTAGGCTCTTTCTGAACAAAATGCGATTCATCCATTGTTAGACCAATCATCCTTGGGTCTACGCTATTCCCTAATCATGCGTTTTTCTTGTTTTGGTTATGACTTAGGGTGCAAATTTATTTTAAAAAATTTTGTCCAGAACTAATGTTGTATTGAAAGTCTTTTTTTAGTTCAATATTGTCTTGAAAGCTTTTTGTTGCCTCGAAAGTTTTAAAACATACTAATGTTGCCCTATCCAATTAAGAAATTGACATTGATTGATAATATTTTAAAAATAAAATACAAAATTACTCCATTTTAACACTTTTGGTAACATTAAAAACCAAAAAGCTTTGAAGTCGAACCATGTTGGCTTTCGGTAACATTAACACTTTCGGTAACTTTTGGTAACACTTTTTTAGTATAGGCTAAGAAGTCGAACCAACCAACTGAAGAAAGAAGGTTGTAAAGTCAAACTTGTTCTCATTTGTTTTTTCTTATTTTCTTGCAACTCATGTTGCATTTTAGTTACCAACGGTTGGTTGAATCAAGTGGTAAGCGGCTTGTTCTAACTTAAACAATGTCTCAGTTCGAGTCCTTGTGTATGCAGAAGCCACCGTTGGGAGACTCACCCACTATTTCTAGATGCGCGACGCGGGTCGGGTCCGGATTAGTCGGGGCAAAGCTCCGGAAACCGGGCGGAAAACAAAAAAAGTTGCATTCTAGTTACATGTCCACTACACATGTTCCCAAGAATCATAGTTACAAATATTTAATTAAAAAATAAAAACGTTCGTGTTTTTTTAATCCAAAAATAGATATCTACATTAGCCAAAAAAAAAAAACTAAACTGAAACTGACATAAGAAATTTAAATATCGAACTTCTAGAATCTTAGCACTCAATTTTAAATCCAAGTAGCCTAACTTTGAAATTAATGAGAAGCAAGTTGTGAAAATTTTGAATATAAAAATTTATACTCCTACCACTCCTAAATCTAAAAAACTAGTTATAGAGTTCACTCTATTTTTTTATGAGTAGGGGGCGGAGCCCATGTCACTTATGTCATTCATATGTGTGGGAAAGAAACTCCGACAAAGTCATTATATAAGTATTTTATCACTGTAGATGTGGCTTTATAAACACAGTAGCCACTTCCCCTAATTCAAAACACGTTAAAGAATTTAGTTTAATTCTAAATGTACCATCTTAGTTTATTTACCCTCTCAAGTTTATAACTTTTCTCAATTATCATCCCTATCGAATGCACATAGTGAGTTGACTTTTGTAAAGGGATAATTTCAATATGAATGTAATTAAAAAATGTGCTTTAAGTAAATTTTTTAATATTTATAAAATAATTATCTAACTTTTATAATAGGGATGATAGATAAATATAGTCACAAAAAAAGTTATGTGGATGTGTTTGTTTTCTTTGTAATTGATGTTATAGCCTTTATGTGAGAGACTTTGAAATTTGTATGTCCAAACCAGAGAGGCAGAGACTTTTGAAACCTAAAATCGAAGCCAAACCCTTCTTCTCTCTCCCTCTCTCTACACACCCTAGTTTAATTTCATGTACTAATCTCTCAAGTACATCACGGCATGTTTTCATGGTGTAATAACACTAACATTGTCAACACATGGACACTCATTTCTTTTTAGAAACGCATCTTTTAGTCATCAACTTCTTTTTCTTCTTCAAAACCCTTATGATCGTTAACTTTCCTAACTGACTCTACCAAACACAAACTTTCCTATTTGTTTGAAAACACTTAACCCCTACCTAAAAGTACGTTTAACAGTATTTTTCTGTAAAACGAGACAATCTCCTTCACATATTTACCTCGACTTGCGTAAAAGTACTTCTCTACCGTTTTCTCAAACGGATCCCATAATTACACATATTCCTTTTGCTGCAGTCATTGAAACCCTAATCGTAAGTCATATGGCTGACCTCACATAACCAAACATATCATGACACTATATTCTGAGGGAAAAAAAACAAAGAAAACAGAGTTTTTGTTCCTTGAACTTGTTGTTAATTTGCCGCAGTGTGTCTTTAGATATAATTAATTTTTTACTCCTATTTTAATTCATTTATAACTCAATCCTTACATTTTGACTTGGTCCCAATATTTATAAGTTTAACTTAATTTATAAATTTTGACTCACTGCAACTTAATCTTTGTAGTTTATAACATGTTTGATTATGTTGAAGGGGAAGGAAATGAATGTTTTTTAAACATTCAAACTATATTGTAAAATGTTTGAACTATAAAAACTGAGTTGGAATTAATCAAATTATATATATAGCATAATAATCGGGATTATATGAACCAAAAGATTAATTTTTCCTTCTTCAAAAATTCATCTTTATAACTATGATAAATTTTGATCAATATTCTTAAAAATTACTTGCTGCAAATATTACAATGATATTTGATAATAGTAGAATTTTTTTTATCAAAATTAACCATGAGAGTGACTTGTTAATAAAAAAACCTTTAGGTACATTGACCTAAATGTAACGTAAGGGAAGGGGATGGAAGAGTTTATTGTTACCTTGTTTGATTATGTTGAAGGGAAAGGAAGTGAATATATTTTTAACGATTCTGTATTTAGTTTAAAAGAAGAAGTCAGGGGAGGTAATGATTAATTAAAAATCGTGATTTAAAGTTTAACTCTCTCACACGATTTACTGTTTCTTCTTTGCTCAACCTCTTTCTCTGTAGCTGCTTACAAAAAAAAAAGAAATAAAGAAGAAAGGGGAAAAAATGGAAATATCATATTATTTAGGAAGAATTGGGGAAGATCCCCCATTAGAAATTATTTGAGAATGAAACCTGCTGAGTTGCACATAACGTAAAATCTTAATTACATATTGTGGAAGTTAAATTGCATATATGTGAAATGTTCCATTGTATAGATTTTATGATCCACTTATTTATATAATATTGTTATTAGTACGACAATTGCATTTTTCAATTCTATGTAATATAAATATATTTTATTTTATTTCAATTTTTAATCATTTTATTTTTCAATACTTTATCACAAAATATAAAATAATTATATGTATTAGTGATCTTTGTACCCTTTTAAATAATTTTCATACAAAAGTCAATTTTAACATTTATCCAAATATAAATGCATTCTGAATCCAACGATTTATCCAAATATAATTACATTATGGCAAAAGGTTTTTTCAAATATAAACAAAATATATTTTGTCAAAAATCATTTTTTTTAAAATGTATTCTATCGAACGATCAATTTCCCAAACATTTTTTTAAGTTTTAACACACAGAGATAGAGTAGCGGTTGGTAGATTATTAGTTAGCAAAACTTGAATTTGGAAAAGTAGTCAGGTAGATTCTTAGCTGGCAAAGCTCAAAGAAAATAAATTCATATGCATCAGTCAAAGTCTTATTCAAAGCTGAATTTATTGTATAATATGAACTTGAACGGTTTCAAAGTAATTTCCTGAAACCATATTAAAGAGTATATTATATATATACATAACCATAATAGAAAAAGAAAATGTAAAGTAATACTCCCTCGGTCTTTTTTATAGGATCCTTTTAACCCAACTAGTAATTATGCAATTTAAAAATCATTTAAAATTAATTAAAAGTAATAAATATGTAAAAAAATAAATTCTTTTTTTTAAAAGGACCTTTATTTAAAGGGGGAGAGAGAATTAATGAGAAGATAGATAAAAGGGAATGTGTAGAGGAAGACGAGGAGAGTGTGTGATTAATTAGGCCAAAAATAGTTGCAACATTAAATCAATTTGCCAAATATTCATTTTTTCGTCTCCCAGCGTCAATAACATGTGAAACATCGATCCATTTGAATTAAAATTTAATTGCTTATTCTTTACTATCCGTTCCCTGGTTGATGGTGTCGTCTTCCTCAACAAACCTCAACGGATTAGATCAGCTGATTGGAGCTGTTCTAACTTAACTATGGGTTTCGAGTTCGAGACGTGGGAATGCAGCACCCTAGGGGCAAGGGGCACCAACCTTAATGATTCATGTCATGCCTCGATCCAGATTACTCTAGGACCGTTGTTATACCTGAAAGATGGCTTGCCTTGGGATACCAGAGGAAAAATTCAAAAAAAAAAAAGAAAATTAAAAAGCATTGCTCTCACATTTGCTCGTATCGGCATGAAAGACGGGAACAAGCGATTCAAGAGCCCGTCTTGTCCTTGGTACAAAATCTACCAAAACATAGATTTTACCCCACAATTTAATTTTTTTTTAAATTCTATCATTTTTTAAAAAAGTTATTTTGGAGACAAAATCTAGATTTGAAACCTATATTTTGAAAAAGCTATTTTATTGTTAAATCACTCTCTCTCTCCCTTAATAAATTTTCTCTTTTTTTTTCTTTCTCTTTCTTTTTTTTTCTGCTTACGTTTTGTCTCGAAATCTGTAAAATTATTCTCACCATAATTTTTCAAACACAATCACCTTTTTAAAACCTAAGGTTTGCTTTGAAATCCGTCAAATCTATTGTTTCAAAATCTATTTTTCAAAACCTAAATTTTATCTCAAATTTCGTAAAAACTACTCTCTGCCAGGGTGTCAAACGAGTTGTAAGAGATGGCATGGACATGGGTTCGCAATTCAGCCACTTGCCTGAACCGGTCATGTGTCTAAATCACGGTTTTAAAAAGAAATAATGAAATTAATTAAAAATCAGTTGATTTTTTAAGAGATTAAAATAGATATATTAATTATTTTCTTAAAATTAATTTTCACAACATATAAACTGACATATAATATAATAACACATATAAATATTTTATAATATATATTTTAATTAAATAATTTATTGAACTTTTAAATCCTCCAAAGAAGTCAATTCATGGGGAAGATGGGGTAGTGTTATATCTATCACTACCGAAATCAGATTTAAATATTGTGGCCATTGGGATATCAGATGTGCAATATTGTCCGTTTCTTAGTCACCAGAGAAAAGTCAACTGCTAATTATGAAAAATTATTAATAAAGAGCCTATTACCGCTGGATTATGATATTCGGCAATATAGCCCAATCTCTTTATGTATATTAAATTTGATTATTTGTTGACTAAATATACTATACCATAGTGTCATTCATATCAATTTTTTTTAAATAAAACTGAGAGATTTAGTTTATGTTTCCGGAAGACTCTGTTAGCTCCTATAGCTAGTGGGTGAGGATTGATGAATATGGTTCCTGGAAATTGCTATGAAACCCTTCGAAGTTCATATGGATTTATTTCTGTGATATGCTTATGGATTATATTTATTTTCTTGTGGGATAGACTTTTCAAAGTTCACGCTTTGCGGCCGATAATCTGCCAACTATTTACTGGCCTTTTGGTAACCATAGGCTTATTTTCATAAGTACGTTTAACAGTGCTTTTCTGTAAAACGAGACAATCTCCTCCACATATTTGCCTCGGCTTATGTGAATAAGCACTTAGTGCTCGTTTGGGAATTCCGTTGGGAAAATGGATTTTGCAGATTTCGAGGCATTTTGGGAATTTCGAGATGGTTTTACGGATTTTAAGATGGTTTTTATGGATTTCAAGATGGTTTTTACAGATTTCGAGATGGTTTTATCTCAGCTTACGTGCACCG
>JANTPZ010102788.1:0-39046 GCA_025593235.1 Vachellia pachyceras
TTTGCCCTTAGGTCATTCTTACTTGAAATTCTCAAGGCTAGGACTTAGTCGATTATCCTCTTTCTTATTTAGGCATTTTCCTTTTCTATGGGTCTTAAACCCTTTCGTAATTCATCAGTTTGGCCTTTATTTCTGATTACGAAATTTGGAATATTACAGTTATGAACCAAAAAGAGGTCTTGGTAATTTTTAAGAGAAGTTGGATTTCAAAACAAATGGGTTCTAAAGGCCCTGGAAACTGACCTGTTTCCAATGTTAAAGAAAAATAGCAAATGAGTTCCAAATGAGCTGAAACTTTTCAATCAGAAACTACACATCCTAAGCTTTAAAATGATATAAATTTTACGAAATATGGATGTGTATTTTGAGAGATATGATTTTCCAAAGATTGAGGTAAAATCTGAAAAATTGGAATGAACCATTTTAGACAGTATGTGGTTTTTGAATAAACTGTATCAAATGGGCAAGAATGGGAACCAATGAGTATTTTTTCCCTACATTTTGCTTAATAAGAAAAATTTAGAAATTTGAATCACTCGGTTTTAAATTTTCTAGAATTAATTATGATTTTTCAAAGTTGGGCCAGAAATCTGGAAAAAGACCCATGAACAATAACAACTTTTTTTGTTACGTTTTTGAAAATCCAAATTCACAATTTGGGTCACATTTTAATATATAAGGCCCAAAAGTGATTCAAAAGTGATCTCATATGAACATATAGGGGAAAATAGGAGGTGTTACAACCATCGTCCACTTGTTGCCCCATGTATGTGAACCTTAAAAAAATTGTTGTAGCTAAACAGGAATCCATTTGGTAAAAAAATAACAGGAATCCAAAACAAAAGAGGACAGATGATGCTACAGAAATCTCAATCTTAGTGGTACTATCTCTCCGTTACTTGTCAACTGCTCCAATCTACAAGCTCTTGACCTCTCCTCCAACACTCTCACCGGTTCCTTCCGTCCCCATTAACAATCCCTAAAAAAATAAAAAATAAACATACTACCCGTTAACCCGTCCGAATATGGCGGGTTTTAGGGCAACCCGTTTAGAACGAGTCTAGATGGGTTAACAAGGGTTCGGGCTGAACTCGAACCTGTATAAATATAAACGAGGGGTTGATCAACGGACCAATCCACTGACGCTGTCATTCATGTCCTTCTTCTGTTGTTTACATTCCTTTGTCACACAAGTAGCGTCCATGATCTGATCTAAATTGCAACACAACAATTTTAACCATATGTACATAGCCCAATGGCATATTAATTAATTAGTAAAATCATAAGAGCATGTTTATTTAAGGGTGTGTTTGGTTGGAGGGGAGGGGATGGAATGGAAGGGAAAATGATCCCCTCCCCTCATTTGGTTTACAAATTTGGAGGGGAGGGAAGCTAAAATTTACCTTCCCCTCCCCCTCCATTACCCCCATTTTGGCTCCCCTCCAAATTGGGGTTTTTTGGAGGGGAGCCAAATTTTAAGACAACTATACTCTTACACATTTTTTTATTATTACATTAATATCCTTTAGGAAAAAAATTATTTTAATTAATAAATATTTTGTAATAAAATAAAAATAAATGAAAATATATTGTAATCAATTTATATTATTATAAATTTGATTAAAAATTATATAATTGTAATTAAAAATATATTATAAAAATTAACTAAATATTTTAAAAATATATTTTTAAAAATAAAATATTAATTAAAAGCATATTTTAAAATAAATCTCCTTAAATTAATTAGAAATAAAAATTAAATAATTATGATTAAGAATATATAATGCATATTAATGAAAAATATTAACTACCATGTAAGGGTATAATGGTAAATTAATCATTACCCCCTCCCTTCTCTTTTAAACCAAACACAAAATTCATTCATTCCCCTCCCCTCCAACATAACCAAACATGGTAACATTAAACCCTTCCCTCCTATCCATCCCCTCCCCTCCTCCTCCATCAAACCAAACATAGCCTAAAGCGAATAATAAAGGATTAGTAGATTTTGTGCATGTTTGGCAAATCTTTATCCCAATGGTGCACGCAAGTTAAGACAAAAATCATTTTGAAATCCGTAAAAAACATCTCGAAATCCGTAAATTTTCTCAGAATCTGTAACTCCTTTATCCAACGGCCAACAAATTTCCAAACACATTTTATACGTAAGAAGTACGTAACTCATGGGTGACAGAAACACTCTTGCTTGGTGGATGTGCCTTTTAATTTGTTGGTAACATACTTGTGCCTATTTAAAGGCCAAGGTTTGGAGGTAGAGGCTGAAATTTATCCTCCCTCATATATTTAGACTTGTGCCTATTAAAATCTTAACCACCATGTTGATAATCTCATTGGACTGAATCTGATCCATATCCTTGTTAATTTTCTTCTCCTAAATAAATTCTAAAAATAATAAAATGAAAACGGAAACAAAAATAGAAATCTATATACTGTATAAGGTAAAGATTCAAAAATACCCATTATCATTTGTGAAAAAAGTATATAGCATCATAAACAATTACTGGATGTAAAAATGTACTTGAACTTTTAATTTGGGCAAAAACACCACTTCCTTGCATGAGCATCAAACCCCGTTACTTTTTTTTTACTTTTGAGCCCCATCTGATGTCAAGTCTGATGGATGCACCCCATGGTGCAACTTTCCCCTTTCACTCTACCTCTTGCCGCCGATAAACACTGCCGGAACTGCTTCTTCCCCTGTTTCCTATCACCGCGATCACCTCCAACTCTGTAACAACACCCACTTAATCTTCCTCGTCTACCTCATACACCGCTGGCCCACACCCAGACCAAGAAGCAATCGCTTCACAATATGGCTCATACAGCATCCACGCCTCCCGAAAGCAAGCGTAGAAACACTGCCGGATTCACACCCAGACCACGTTCATCCAAACCAATCCACATCCCATATTAAGTCAACTTTTATAACCAGTATTTATTTTCATGCAGAAACTACCTGGATGACATTTTATCCGTCAAGCGCTCTATCACCACCCTCTTCCTAGCGTCAAAATCAATTCTTTCAAGATCAAAAGCAGTCCCCAAATAGCCATACAAGATCCTCCTCTTTTCTCCTTTCTTCTCATCGTATCTCATTAAATTCGGATTGTTCTCATTGTCCTTACCTAATTCCAGGGGCTGCACACGGGCCCACGCCTTGCTTCCGTGATTCTCCTTCTCAAAGTGCCAGCAATCCGAATGGCTTCATGAACACCGGATTAGTCCCCAGCAAATTTAATCAGTGATATGCCCAAATGACCATCTCTGCCATATAATGACTTTGATTTGCCACCCACTATATGTATAAGTTTTAATTGAAATCTGACCAAGCTGGAAACATGTAACCATTGCAAAATACATGCATTATATATGGTAAATGATCTCTATTATTTTGTATTGTTTTAGATTAATATGAAGAATATTATTTTAATAACTTACAAGGTACTGAATTCTAGTCATACCAAACTTAGATATTTTTTGATTCAAACTCCGTCCAACAGCTTTAAGATCACGACGTATAATTTTGAGTTGAGAATCTCATAAAGATAAAGGATCCTCCTTGCAATACCTTCAATAATCTTATAACACTTTGACCAATCCAGTTTGCCTCTGTTTTCATGTTCTGTATAGTGAACCGGAAGAAAATTTAAAAGATAAGATTAAGCCTAGATGAATCAGAGAAAAAGCCCCTAAAAGCGGTTGATTAATTATGCGTGTGTACGTGTACATAAATGGAGAAAATTATTCTTTAGAACTTACCAAACAGAAAATTATACAAACTTTTGTTGGGCAAAAATTCACACACACACACACGAGTATTTTTTCTCCTTCATCCAAACAAAATCCTAGTAAGCTTACGAGTTTTCTGTGTTGAAGTTTGGCCATCGTAAAAACTTTCATTCTTGAACTGTTCTACGCCTTGTTTGGAGCTGTGTGATAGCCTCTTCACGGCTAATAATTCTTGTCCATTGGATAGAATGCCCTACATATAAAATAACCAACTATTAAAATCCATTGGCAAAACAAGTAATAATTTTCTAATTATAAGAGTGACTCCGATTTTCATCAGAGAAATTTTTAAAGTTAGACCAGAAATATGGAAAAATAACCTGTGAACAGTCAACGTTTTTTTTTCCGTTTTTTAAAATTCAAGTTCACAATTTTGGTGAATTTTTTATATCTAATGTCCAAGAGTGGTTCATAAGTGATTTAATATAAGTATTTTAGGGGGAAAATAGGAGGTGTTATCGCAACAACTGCTGCTGCGAGGCTAAGGTCCAAAATATAAACTTTCATCAAAAGTAAGCCTAGGATCATATATTTTTTGGATGTCCAAAAAATACCTATGAATATTTAAAATGGAAGCAAAACATTATGACCGTTAAATAAAATCTAATAAGTATTGTTAAATATGCATATACAAAAATAGCGTGAGCCTCACAACAAGAAGTGATAGTATTAAATTATATTTAATGGTTCTGACATTTTTATATTCATTTTGAATGTTGATTAGTATTTTTACACACTACAAAATATATGATGCTAAACACAGTTTTGATAATAATTTATGTCGTAACCCTTGTTACGAGGTAACAGAAGCGTCATTGATTACTGAGCGAAAATATGTATGATAAAACTTTCATATATTATCTTCCACTCAGTAAAATATGCAAATAACTTGTCTTACATACTACACATATTTCCACTAATTTTTTTAATGTAATAACTTGTCTAGTGTAATTTCAGTCTTAATCAATAATTGACATAACTATACCGAGTTGAGTATTTGAGTAAACAAGGATATTATTAGCGAGGATGCAAGTCAGTAATTGGATCTTCATCCACAGAACGTTGCATAGACTTGCTTGTACATTGATTCGAACCGTTCTCAAAACTTGCTTCATTGTTTGAATCTGTTTTATGGCGACCAATAAAAAGGGGAGGCTCTTGAGGATCTGATAATGTCACGGAGTGGCTACTTAGCATCACCATAATTGATTGTACTGTTGGTCTCAGAGCTGGATTCTCCTGAATACACAACAAACTTATGTGAATGCACTTAATAACTTCATTTCTTGAACAATAAAATCTTAAACTACAATCCAGCAATTCCAATGGCTTCCCTTCCCTCCACAGGCTCCACGCCTGCAATTCCAATCACATCTAATTAATTCGTTAACATTTTGATCTCTACCTACCATCATAGACTACTTACTTTTGGCAATATACTTACATAGCCTAGTAGGTCTTCAGCAAACTTGGTACATGGAAAGATGTATTTTTTTGGCCACTAATAATCTCCAGCATATAGACACCAAAACTATATATATCAGATTTGACTGAAACATGACCATTCATTGCATATTTCAGAGCCATGTATCCATTGTGGAAAAAACACATGTTGCATGATAAGTACTCTCGTTTATCTAGTTCATTATAAATTATGATGCAAAACAATTTGCATCAAAATAATAGACTTACATGGTGCTGACAACTTTGCTTGTACTTGCTTCAGATTGATCAACACCAAAAACTTTAGCGATACCAAAATCAGATATCTTTGCATTCAAATCTTCATCCAACAACACATTACTAGCTTTAAGATTACGGTGTATAATTTTCAATTGGGAATCTTCATAAAGATAAAGCAACCCTCTTGCAATTCCATCATTAATCTTATAACGCTTTGGCCAATTCAACTTTCCTTGATTTTGAATTCATGAATGGCCAATAATAAGCAAATTTAAATAATAAGATAAAAAATTTGATTCACATACTTACCGAGCCAAATTTGAACAAACTAATGATAAAGTTAAATGACTAATGAGTGAGACATATGTGTAACTGAATGCATAAAATAATTTCGCAAAACCTACCGAACAAAAAATTATCCAAGCTTTTGTTGGGCAAGAATTCATATGAGTATCTTTTCTCCTTCATCTAAGCAAAATCCAAGTAGCCTTACAAGATTTCTGTGTCGAAGTTTTGCCATCGTCATAATTTCATTTTTAAATTCTCCTACACCTTGGTTTGAACTGCTTGATAGTCTTTTTACGGCCAACGCTTGTCCACCGGGTAGAATACCCTTCATAAGGAATAACGAATGTAATCAAAATCCATCTAATTTTATGAGTTTGAGTACAGTGATCTTATTTTTTTTTATGTGAAATAGATTTATAATATACCTTGTACACTTCACCAAATCCTCCCTGACCAAGTTTATTGTCAGGAGAGAAGTCCTTTGTGGCTGATTTGACGGCATCCAAATCAAATTGTAGGGACTCTACACTTGAAATATCAACTGCATAACCAAAATGAAAAATAAAAAAAATTGTAGGGATTATGCTATTATTCATCCAGCAAGGAACTTCTTTACATGTAGAGTTAAAATTGCATGTGTACCAAATTAAACATAAGAGGTGATATTTATCATACCAGTTTGTTCAGGCACTGAAGTGTATTGCCTTACTCTCCTTTTTAACCTCAAGAAGCAAAAAGAGAAAAACAATATGAATATCGCTGTTGAACAACTGTGGCGATAATTGTACCGACTGAAATCCTGAATTCTTGCTCTGATAATATAAAACACAAATAAAAGAATGAGATAGATAATTTGTTTTGTTGAAATTGATTAAAGTAGGTAATTTGTTTTATTAAAATTGATTAAAGTAGGTAAATATATGAAAATTCTATTTAAGTTTTAAAAATTGGTATAGAAAGTGAATGAAAAAGAGAATGGGGGAGGAAAAGGAAGCTTGCAAGATATAATTAATGAAATGGTATAACTTATGAATAATAAAATTTAATTAAAATATGCAAAATTTTTCATATATAATTATGAAAAGAATAATGCTTAATTAAAAAGGAATTAATTCTCAAGTAAATGAAAACTTCATGCATAAACCCCACATAATTTAATAAAAAAGAGTTAAATAAAGCATAAATATAACATTTATTTCTTTAACTCAAATTAAAACAGTGTAATTTGAGGCTCAGTAATGAAATGAAAGAATAGATATATTGCTGTATTAAAAAAAAGATATATTGCAATCTAGTTGAGCACTTCAAAATTTTTGTTGGACTACCCATAGAATTGACTCGCCAATTCGATCGCTAGTCGGACGACTTGCCAAACCGGATTGATTTTTCATACCTGAAAATAAATACACGCTATAATTGAACTTGGAATCAATTACGTACAAGAGAGAAGTATATATGTTTTTTCTATTGTGGAAGGGATGGTAACAGACCCTTGGGAGTGGACTCAGGCGAAGGAGCTGGAGGAGGAGGCGTTTCGCTGTAAAAGGCGGCCGTTTCATACCTTAAAAAGCAACTGGGTTTGTAGATTCTTACCCCTAGACTGCCATTACAGCAACTAGGCAAATTGCCAATACTGTTACGCAGACAGTTGAGACAATCATCCTCAGATATATCCGATGTGCACTGCGCCGTAGTATATAGAGTCTAGAAAACATTATAGTCTACTGTTTTGGTCGCAGATTTCTTGCTTCCGCATTGCGACGCCTCTCTCGCCACCAGTCTCCAGGTTTCACCCAACAGCTTCATAAAGCTAGTTATGTCTGTAGCATTGCCGGTGTTAAAAAAAATTCTCCTGGGGTCTTCTTCCATTATGGAGAAGAAATACTCATCGGAGAAACGTAACCAGCACTTGTCGTACCAACCGACGGCTCCTGTATTATCTGGGCATTGCTGAAGGAGATATTTGATTCCGTCGGACACGCATTTCTGACAAGTCTGGACGGTGGCATGTCCGAGACACCGGAGGTGTAACACATCATATTTTTTTCCTATATGTTCATATTAGATCATTTTTGAACCACTCTTGGGCTTTAAATAAAAAAATAGATCAAAATTGTGAACTTGAATTTTTCAAAAACGAAAAAAAAAACGTTGTTAATGTTCACAGAGCATTTTTTTATATTTCTGGCCCAAATTTGAAAAATCATAATTAATTATAGAAAAATCGAAATTGAGTAGTTCCAATTTCTAGATTTTCCTTATTAAGTGATCTTTAGGGGAAAAATACTCATTGGTCCAAAAGATTGTCCATTTGAATCAGTTTATTTAAAAATCAGGTATTGTCTGAAAGGTAAAGCTCCAGTTTTCCAGTTTTTACCTTAAACTTTGGAAAATCATATCTCTCAAAACACACATCTAAATTTTGCAAAATTTATATCATTTTAAAGCTCAGGATGTGTAGTTTCTGACTGAAATATTTTAGCTCATTTATAGCTCGTTTGTTATTTTTAATGGCACAGATTCATTTTTCAGGGCCTTTAGAACCCTTTAACTTTGAAAACTAATTTTTCTTAAAATTTACCAAAACCTCTTTTTGGTTCATTAACCCACCTCTAATATGCATGATTATTCCTTTACCATTCCTTGTTATTTTTAGCCCATTTCATGCATGCCTTTTCCCATATTCTCATGATACTTTTGTAGAGGTTTATGGGTTACACACAATAACAACTTCAAGGGAGTATGCAACTCAAATATTTACGCAAAACCATGCAAGCTGTAATATCCGTATATTCTTGTGAGTGGAAATAAAGGCTAAGCCGGTAATTATGTGATGATTTAATGCACATGAATATATAAGTACAGAAAGGAAAATGTCTCTAGATAAGAAGGATCATAATTGATTAAGTTCATATTCTTAAGGATTTTAAGTAAGAATAACCCAAGGGCAAAATGGAGATTTGACCAAAATGACAAAATAAAATGGTCATTTTGATTAAAAAGGCCTAGGGCATAAAATGTCATCAAATAATAAGGACATTTGGGTAATTTGGTCAAAAGTCAACAAAAAGTCAAAGTTGACCAAGAAGTGTCAAAGACAACTAAGGGTAAGGTTGAAAATAAGAAATATTAGAAAAAGTGATGGCATTTTGGTAATCAAGAGAGAAGTAAGTAAAGGTAGTGGCATTTTGATAATTATAAGTAAAGTAAGACAAGTAATGGCATTTTCATAATTAAGGGATTTTATAGTTAAGGACGATTAGGAACTAATTATTTGAGGTAGCATGAGTTCTCAAATGCCAGAGACCCGAACTAAGAAAAGTTTAGTTGGGTCATAAAGTATTTAATAAAATTATTATCCAGTATCCGGTGCTGGCAGTTTCAAAGTACGGGGAACAACGGTGCCTAAAAGCCTTAAAAAAGTATTTTCTTAAAAATTAATTATGGAAAATCTGGGAAGAATTTTGAGAAACGGAAAAGAGCTGGAGAATCAGGGAAAAATATAGAATTTTTCCATGTCTTTAAGTCAAATTGACCGCCGAAAGCCTGATTTATGGTATTGCACGCAAATCGAGGAATCCTGACGAGTTACGAGGGAAACCAGAAGATGCTATGGGTTAGGACATGACGCTACCTAGGCAAGGAGGCCTAGGGAATGGTGCCACACGAGAGATAAAGTCTCCGAAAAAGTAAAAGAGTGGTTACCCGCGTAAAGGTTACTTTACGGAAATGCGTGCCACCGGATCAAGTAACTGGACCGGGCAAAGGCCCAGCCAGCAAACCAGAGGCCTAGGGGGTCCGAAAAGTCATTTTTCAGCAAGGAATTCAAAGGGGACAAGTGGCATAATGTCTATCAAGTATTTCAAGACTTGGTCCCCAAGATTGCTTCTCATCCACACACTCATTTAACTTGGAATTTTAAAAACACAAATCCTCTTTTTCTTCTCCATTTTGGACGCCATCTTCCCCTCTCTTCTAGGCAAATTTTTCTCCTCCTTCTCTCTAAAAATCAAGCCTTCCTCAAGCAAGAAATAAGAGGTTCAAGCTTCCATATCTCTAGGTAAGGGTCTTTAGCAATCAAATCTTCCTCTTTTCTTGAGTCTTGCAACTTCTGCTACCTTCTTCTTGGATTAGTTCCTTGAATGAGCCTCTTTTTTGGAAGATGATGGTTAGGATTTCAAGAGTTAAATGTGGAAAAGAGAAGGTTTTTAAAGTGGTAAAGGGTTGCAAGTTACTCTTTGAGTAGTATGAACTTTGTTGTTGGTTGTTGTGGTTGGATTGAGTTGTTGTAAAATTTTGGAAAACTCAAGTTTATTGGGAGGTGCTGCCCAAATTTCTTTTGGTCTAAGGGAAGGTGTGTTTGAGTAGATCCATGTTAAGAAAAGGGATTTTTGAAGCAAGGAAACACATGGTATCATGAACAAAGTTGAAAAATCATTCCTTCCCTTATTTTTGCTGTTTTCGTCCAAGTTAAGGAAAAAATAGAAAGGCTGTGTTTTTGAGCATTTTGATGGCTTCATTGGCTTCAAAATGATGTTTTGTGTAGGGTAAAGCTAAAGGATGGATTTTTGAAGCTTTAAGGGCTATAAAAATCAAGTCTTGAACTTGTAGGACTCTTAGAAAACTAAAATGGGGTTTTATGCGTTTTTACAAGTTTTGTTGCATCTTGAGAATGGCATGTTTATATGGATGTTATGCCATGATTTTTAGGGTTTTAAGATCTCCAAGAGCATATTTGAAAGAGATCCCAACAACACTTTAAAGTTTGAGTAAAGGAAAGCAAAATAAAGGTAGGAAAACTACTAATCTCCTCTTATGTTTATGAAAATGAGTTGTGAATGTTACATGAACTTTTATGATGATGAAAGTGCATGACTTGTGTATGAAATGTGACTTTTGTGCGATAGCCATATGCATATTAAAGTGAAGTTTGATGTGTCACATGTTTATATGTTTATACACATGCTTTAAAGTTATGTATGCATATTCACAATGTTTTGATTATGTGGTTTTGCTAGTGGAATTCCCAAATCTCATTCCCCACCAACTAACCATGTAGGTGGAAGCTCAAGCAAGGGTAAGGAAAAGGTTATTGATGCATGAAGATGTTATCCTTGCTTGCATGATTTTTTGTATGAGTATATGAGTTGGTGAACTCTATTTGAATTTGGATGATTGTAATCCCTTAAACCTCTATAAGAGGTATCATGTGAAAATGTGATGATGCATGCATGAAAATGGGCTAAAAGTAACAAGGGATGATAAAGAAATAATCATGCATGTTAAAGGTGGGTTAATGGACCAAAAAGATGTTTTGGTAAATTTTAAGAAAAGTTGGTTTTCAAAGTTAAGGATTCCAAAGGCCCTGAAAAATAAATCTGTTTCACGTGGGAACTAGAAATAGCAAACGAGCTCCAAATAAGCTGAAAATTTTCAGTCAGAAACTAAACATCCTAACCTTTAAAATGATATAAAGTTTGTGAAATTTGGATGTGTATTTTGAGAGATATGATTTTCCAAAGTTTAAGGTAAAAACTGAAAAACTGGAAGTTGACCATTCAAGCAGTGCGTGATTTTCGAATAAACTGATTCAAATAGGCAAGTTTTTGGGACAATGAGTATTTTTCCCTTATAGATCACTTAATAAGCTAAATTTAGAAATTTGAACCACTCCATTTAGATGTTTCTAGAATTAGTTATGATTTTTCAAAGTTGGGCCAGAAATATAGAAAAATGCCTTATGAATAGTAACAACGTTTTTCTACGTTTTTGAAAATCCAAGTTCACAATTTTGGACAATTTTTTATATCTAAGGCCTAATAGTGGTTCAAAAATGATCTAATATGAATATATAAGGATAAAATAGGAGATGATACACAAGCAAGAGCAACTTCTTCATGCATCAATAACATTTTCCTTACCCTTACTTGAGTTTGCACCTACATGGTTAGTTGTTGGATAATGAGATATTGAAATCCCAATAGCAAAACTAACTAAACAAAAGCATTATGAATGAGCATATAACAACTTTTAAACAAGTGTATGAGCATATAACATGTGACATGTTCAAACTACATTTTTTTATGCATATGGCCATAGCAATCAAGGTTACATTTCATACTCATATCATTCACTTCATTCATCACAAAAATCATGCACCATTCACAACAAAGTTTCATAAAACATAAGTTTAATTTAGCAATCTTGCTACCTTGACTTAACTTTCCTTTTTCTTGAACTTTAAAGTTCTCTTGGGTGACTTTCTGATAACCCCCCATTTTGAATAGAATCTAATATATATTTTAATATATTTGGGGAGTTATTAATGCCAAATCAATAGTTTTATGAGTGATTTTGATGAGATATGAAATTAGCACATGATTTGGGGATTTTATTGCAAATATAATAATTTTAGAAATAATTAGGAATAAAGGAAAGAATAAAATATTTTGGTTTTTATTATTTTGTTCTTATTATAAATTAAAGCTAAATAGAGAAAGAGAAGAGAAGAGAAACTTTGAGAGAATGAGAGAGTTTGAGAAGAATTCTATTCACTTTGGATGTGTGTTATATACCATGTACAAAGCCCTATTTATAGGCCTCTAAGAGTGACCTCTAAGAGCCATAAGTAATAAATGTTACAATCAAGATGGATGGATATACATTGCGACTCTTTGTACATACATTATGTACATATATTGTAATGCTTTGTACATTGAATACCTCTTTAGTTTCTCAACAATATTCATGTATAGTATTATAGTTTAGGAAATCAAGAGTCTATGGACATCCACTCTTGTAATGTATTTACATCCTATTATTACTATTACTATTATTATTATTATTATTATTTCAGAGGCATGGCGTCATTCTGGGAGCTGAAGGGAATTGGAAATTGAAAGCATCAAACGGCACCGTTTTGTGGAGAGGAAGCTAGCAGCTGAAGACCTAGAATAACACGGGCAGCAGCAAAACGAAAAGGAGGAAGCAGCAACAGTCTTGGCGGCACTAGTGAGCTGGAACACGTGAAAGTAACAGAAACAGCAAGAAGGGTGGAGATCCGAGAGAAAAGAGGAGGCAGCTGGAGACTTTAAAAAGGGGGAGAGGGCAAGAGTTTTGAGAGCAACAGCAGGCAGGGGTTCAAAAAGTTTCTGCACAGAGGAACAGGCACGAGAGACAGTAGCAGAGATGCAAGGCAAGAGCTGGAGAACAGTTTTGACGGCACGAGAGAGACTCGAGGGAAGCAGCCACAGTTTCTCGGTGGCACGGAGATGTGAGATACGGCGAGCAACTGGGGGAAGGCGTCACTGCTGTGCGTGCTGCGAGCTGAACCTAAGGAGCGAGAGTTTCAGGACTTGAGAGTGAGAGTTTCGGGACTTGAGAGCGTTTAGCAGCAGAGAGATTTGAAGGCGTCGGCGTGTGCTCTTTCTTCATCTTCATCGCGACAGTTTGAGAACGTCAACTGGAGCTGTGCTTGCGTCTGCGGCTGCGTCACCTGGAGAGCTAGAAGACGTGGGCTTGAGCATCATCTTAAGGCAGCGTTTGGCTCTTCTGCGTTCTAAATTCCTTTATCCTCTCTTTGAGTTAAATTCCTCAATGCTTGCTCTTGTGTTTCAAATGTTTAGTGGCTAAGTAATTTGTTCTAGGATTATTTTAAACCTTTGCATGGATTAAGATTGAATAATACTCTCTTTGGTAATTAGTGACAATTATATGTTAATTTTATCTTGTGTTTAATGCTTCTAATTGATTGGCCATCACTTAGATTGATCTGTTCAATTGAATTAAGCTTGAGAGAGTTAATTTAATTACAGGACTTAGATAAAATTATGCTAGACTTGAAGTTTAAATAATTAAATGGATGGTTTGTTAGTAACATAGAGATATAGTTATTAACCTAGCATTGTCACATTAAGGTTGTTGCTTAATGATTATTTTCTTTTAACTGTATCAAGAGATTGTGCATGTGAAAGGAGAATATTAATTTGGTTATGACTTGAGAGAGCTTAATCAATTGCTTTTGAACCTTAGACAAACATATAACTTCATTCAATCACTAATAGAGTTGTATGTATTTAATTCTCATGAATTGCATTGGTGAAAAATAATCCTAGGCATCTCTCATCGTTGAATTAAAACTCTAGTCTGTTTTTTCTCATTTTATTGTTAGTTTTCATGAATTTGGTAGATTATTAGGATATTAAATCTCAATTGATTCACTCAACCTAATTAATCATATAATTGCATCGATTATCTCATTTATGCGTTAGTCCTCGTGGGAACGATATTTTTATACTACTTGCGACCCGTACGCTTGCTGTAAGCTACAAGGCGAACAAGTCACTTTCCAATAGTGTTCTTGGAGATCTTAAAACCCTAAAGATCATGGTATAACATCCATGTAAATACAAAACTAACAAGATGCTATAAAACTTGTAAAAACGTATAAAACTCCTTTTTGGTTTTTCAAGAGTCTTACAAGTTCCAAAACTTGGTTTTATGGTTCCTTAAACTTCTAAAATTCATTCCTTAACTTTAACCTACACAAAACATCATTTTAAAGCCAATGGAACCATCAAAACACTCAAAAACTCATTCCTTCTATTTTTTTTCTTGCTTGGGCGAGAAGAAGAAGAAAAAGGAAAAATGGGTTTTCTCAAACTTACAACATGTATGCTTGTGTATTTATGCTCTCAAAACCACTATCCATACATCAAATGACTCAAAAACAACCCTTCCCTTATGGCCAAAATGGCGTCACCTTCATCCCCAAAACTAGTTTTCACAAACTTTCTACAACCACCAAAACAACTATCAACAACCAACAAGCTAGCTTTTCCTACTCAGGAAAGAACTTGCAACCATTTACTACCTTTAAAACATTCTCTTTTCCATTTTTCAAACTTGAAACCCTAAATTTTCATCTTCAAAAAGAGGGATTTGATCAAGAAATCCATCAATTAGAAAGGTAGTAGAAGTTGCAAGGAGTAGGAAAATGTAAAGAGTTGGTTACTTGGGACTTTACCTTGCTTGATGTGCTTGCTCTTCTTCCTCTTGAGAGCTTGGGAATGGAGGTTTTGGGAGCTTAAGGGAAGAGCAAAATCTGATCAAGAAGAGAGGGAGGGAGGGCGTGAGTTATGAGGGAAGGGAGAGGAGAGTTTTCTAATTTAATTTGCCTCTTGAAATAATGTGTGACGGAAATTAATTCTTGGAGGCCAAGACTTGATTCACTTGGTTGAGAGAGTGCCACTTGTCCTCTTCTTATTTGCTTAGTAAAAAGTAACTTTTGGCTTCCTCTAAAAGCTTGGTTGGCTGATTGGCTCCCGGGGCTGTCCGGTTACTTGATCTGACGGCACGCATTTCCGTAAAGTAACCTTTAATTGAGTAATTTTCTTTTTACTTTTTCGGAGACTTTCTCTCTCATGTGGCGCCATTCTCTAGGCTTTTTGCCTAGGTGGCATCATGCCTTAGCCCAAAGCATCCCCGAGTTTTCCTTGTAACTCGTCAGGATTCCTCGATTTGCGTGCAACGCCGTAAAATGTGCTTCCGGCAGCCAATTTGACTTAAGGGCATGGAAAAATTCTATATTTTTTCCTGATACTCCAGCCCTTTTCCGTTCCTCAAAATTCTTCCCATATTTTCCGTAATTAATTTTTTAAGAAAATACTTTTTCGAGACTTTTGGGCACTATTGTTCTCCGTACTTTGAAACTGTCCGTACCGGATAACGGATAATAATTTTATTAAATACTTTATGACCTAACTAAAATTTTCTCAGTTCGGGTCTTCGGATTTTGAGAACTCCTGCTACATCAAATAATTAGTTCTCAGTCGTCCTTAACTCCGAAATCCTTTAATTACAAAAATGCACTTGCCTTGTCTTACTTTCCATTTATTTACGAAAATACCACTACCTTCTCACTTCTTTTTTAATTACCAAAATGCCATCACTTTTTATACTATTTCTTAATTCCAATCTTACCCTTGGTTGACTTTAACTTTTTTTGTCAACTTTGACTTTTTGTTGACTTTTGACCAAATAACCAAAATGTCCTTATTATTTGATGACATTTTATGCCATAGGTCTTATTAATCAAAATGACCATTTTACCCTTAGTCATTTTTACTTAGAATCCTTAAGACTAGGCACTTAGTCAATGATGATATTTCTTTCCTTTAGGCATTTTCCTCTATATTTTTCCTTATTTATGAGCCTTAGATCATTTTGTAATTTATCGATTTGACCTTTATTTCCATTTACGAAATTTGGGATATTACAGGAGGCGGCCTTAGACGGTGGCATTGGAGTCAACACCCACAGTGGTGTTGTAAACTCCGTCACTTTGATCGGCGTTGGAGGGGAGGGAAGAAAATAAGTGATTAAGATTGGTCTTGTATGTGCTATTCTGGGCATATGTTGTACCCGAACAACGGTAGGCAGTATGTCCTTTGAATAAAAGGATCACAAGGCAAAGAAGAAGAAAGAGTTTTGGAGAATTCGTGAAGCCAAGCATTTGGTGACGATGATTGTCGTTTCGTAATATGAGTCTCTCAGTTAGTTTTGCTTCTCATCTATATTTATTTCTTGATATAACTTGTAATTGACTTTTTTATTTATTAAATAAGTTAATTAACTAATATATTTATCATTTTTTAAACTAATTTATTTAACTTATAAACTGATATAGAAATTAATGAATATAAATATAGGTATTTTAAAATATATGTATATGACTAATTAATTTATTCACTTTTTTAATCTCACCAGAAAAATCAACCAACTCTTATACGAAAGAGATGTGGACTGGACTTGAGCCTGATACTACGCTCCGATGAAAAAATTCATGTTGGAGGGTATTCTGTTCTAATAATTTACTCTTGTTGAATACTGTCAACATGAATTATTTCTTGATCTCCTTTATTATCGTCATTCAAAACGCTATACACTGAATCATGTTCAGTTTGACTCTTCCTTTATTTGACCTGCACGTTTTCAAAGTCTTCATTAATTGTCATTTATTTGACTCTTCCTAACGTGTCCAATTTGAACTCCACTGGGTCATGATCATTATCAATTAATATTATTGTTAGCTTGATTAGCAAAAATCGATTGAATGATTGTACTGTATATGTTCATGCACGAATAGAAGTCACGTTTTTCTCTTAACATTTATATTCCTTTATCTTTTTTAAAGAGTTAATTTCTAATCTGTTTCATATTGATAAAAAACTTTAATCTCATTAAATATGTTTTAAAATTCAATAATTTTTCAAATTAATTTATATTTATTTAATATCCATTATAATATGAAAACAAAATCATTATATAACAAATTAAGGGTAAGATTATGCTTTTACCAATCCATAGTATAAGTCACTTCAATTAAATTACAAGAAATAAGAAATGATAATTAACTCATTAAATCCATCTTAAATTGAAATATTTTTCCAATTTCACCTTTATTAAATGAAGCTCTAAAAGGGAGAGATCACATTTAGTCATTAATTAAAGGGGTAGTACTACAAAATGAGCATTAATTATCCTGTGAGTGATTTATAATATGGACGAGACCATTCTTTTATAAGTGAATATATTGTGGACGGGAGGGGATGCATTTATGTGAAAAACTTAATAACGTGGTCTATAAATATAACTGAAATAAAATTTTCTCTCACAGCCTTGTAAATAAGATCATAAAATATAAAGGTATAGTTTAAAGCATTATTATTTTTTTTATCATAATTAGTTGTAGTAGAGCATGTGAATATCAACTTTAGTCTGACCTTTGTGATTACTATAGTGTCCTGTGGAGAAAATGCTATATCTAAATCTTTGGCTCAAAGTGGCCAGGGACATATATTACCAGATATAATGTTTTAAATTTTGTTCGCTTCACAGCGAGGATACTGAGGCATGCATATATAGAAGTAGGTGAATATGTCTGGGAAACAATATTTTATAGAAGTAAAAACTCATTTTATCCCCCCTTTTTAAAAAAGTTGATTACTTTTTGAAAATGTATTATCGATTGTCGTAAACTTTTCTGTATGATCATGCATATACTATTTTTGATCATACATACAGAAAAAGAAAGCGATTAATATTGGTTAATTTGGTGAGTTTTGTTTGGGGAAACTGTGTTTAATTGTGCTGGGACAGTATTAAGCCTGTCCTTTGACTGCGGCAATCGAAGGCATTATTTAAATTTTAAGCCCGTTTTAAACACGGTAATGAAGACCAGCAAGTTTTCAACGTCTTCATTCATTGTCATTTATTTGACTCTTCCTTACGTGTCCAATTTGAACTCCAGGGGGCCATGATCAGTGCCCCAATTAACTGATGTTATTGTTAGGTTGATTAACAAGAATCGATTAAGTGATATCGTATGCTCGTGAACATGGACGACACCTCTATTTTTTATAGCTCATTTATAGTATGTTTCGTATAGATCAAGAAAAATTTTAAATCTCACTAAATATGTTTTAAAATTTAATAACTTTCTAATTTATTCTTATTTAAAATCCTCGGTACCATATGAAAACAAAGTTAATATGTAATAAATTAAGATTAAAATTATGTTTTTTCGGTCCACGATATAAATTACTTCAGCTAATTCATCATAAATAAGAAATAATAGTTAACTCATTAAATTTGTCTTGAATCAAAACATTTTTTCAATTTTACCTACATTAAATGAGACTTCGAATGCGAGAGAAATATATAGTGGGTCACATTTAATCATTAATTAAAGGGGTAGTACTGAAAAATGAACATTAACTATCATACGAGTGACTTATATTGAAGATCAAGTCATTCTTCTAAAAGTGATTTATATTGTGAACCAAATGAAGTACATGTATTCACATGAAAAATTTAATAACATGAATTACACATAGAACCGAATAAAACTTTCTTTCCCTACCCAATAAATAAAATCAAAGGAGTATAAGGCATAGTTTAAAGCATTATTATTTTTAGGGTCAAGGGGCAAATTTACTCCGGAAGTATTAATGGAGTTGCAAGTGCCTGGGAATTTTTTAGGAGGCATGGTTAGCTTGTAAGTTTAGCACCGATTTGCCATTGTAGCCACTTCATTCAATTCCGGTACACCTTGTTTGGAACCGCTTGATATTCTATTCACAGCTAACCCGTCCACCAGGTAAAATACCCTGCATTTAAAGCAACCAACTATTAAAATATATTTATAGACAAAAAAAATTGAGTGCTTGAGATATCGATCAGGAAAATAGATTGGAATACCTTGTACACTTCACCATATCCATCTTGACCAAGTTTATTGTCGGGGGAGAAGTCGTTTCTGGCTGATTTAATGTCATCCAAATCAACATGTAGAGACTCGACGCTTGAATTCTTAGCGCTACATAACCGAACTCAAAAAATTCGATCAATTTCCCAAGCATTTCTTTCACTCTAAAGCTTGACGAACTTGAAAGTATCAGGCGTTTCCAAGTACAACCAGTGCTTTGAAAGTCACATCAAGAACAAAATAATACAGAATGAAAACCAATATCAATTGCATAGAAGGGAGAGATTCATTAGTTTTAGATTATTTCTCTTTAACAGTTTTGTACTGCTAGATTATTCAAAAAAAAATTATGGCGCCGAAGTTGCCACCTGAGCCAAATGCTTGATTTAACCTAAGACTGAATAGTTCCTACCGTAATAAATCTAGTTGACTTTAAGGATTCTGTTTCCCTGGAGTCCTCCGCTGCTAACAATTTGTCCCCGCCATTTGTGAATGGGAACCTGCAAGGGAATACAGAGGAGGTAATTTAAGAATTGATCTGACAAAAGAGAATGTCCATTAATCAAATTAATCATATCTAGGACGACAATGACCTACTATTTTGACAGAAAAAAACAAGAGGTGAAAGGACAGAATAAAATCCTTACAGCAGGGAAGCCTCCATGACCCCCAGGCTCTAGGATGTCCTTGGTGACACAACTGGTCGCTGCAAGCCGAACCTGCAAGTTCCATATTATTGATGATCAGATATTTCCTCAAACCCAATTTCCAGTTTTCAGGAAAAATAAAGGCTGTGTCTGGGAAATCGGTGGATTGATTAGGAATTCATTCTTAGAGGTTAAATGCATTTTGGGGAGATAAGGAGTGTTTGGTAATAATTCTAGGGCAGAATGCATTTTGGGAAGAAGTAGAAAATAAATCATTCTGCTTAAACTCTAGGATGTCCTTGGTGACACAACTGGTCGCTGCAAGCCGAACCTGCAAGTTCCATATTATTGATGATCAGATATTTCCTCAAACCCAATTTCCAGTTTTCAGGAAAAATAAAGGCTGTGTCTGGGAAATCGGTGGATTGATTAGGAATTCATTCTTAGAGGTTAAATGCATTTTGGGGAGATAAGGAGTGTTTGGTAATAATTCTAGGGCAGAATGCATTTTGGGAAGAAGTAGAAAATAAATCATTCTGCTTAAAATGTATTTCAAATCGCCACCTTAACATTACAAGTCACGACCTGGAATACTTCATGTCGCTACTTGAACATGAAAATTCTAAATTATGATTTCGTACACTCCAAGTTGCGATTTATATACGTTAAGTGGCGACGCAAGTCATTCTAACTACTTTTTATCATTTTATTTTCCCCTAATTTTATTATAGTATAAAATAAAAATATATGTATATGTACTATTTAATGATATTCATTCTCTTTTAAGTCACTTCGAACCAAAAATCATTTTTACAATGTTTATCCAAACAAGGTCAAAGCAGTAGCATAGCAAAAGATATTTTTTCCATTCAAACACATCGTGCTGTTTATCAATAATAGGTAACACAGCAAGTAAACAATTCTCATTTCTGAGTTGTTCTGGAAATCAGCTAAGCTGTAAACAATTTCCCCTTAACTTCCAAGAGACAAGATATATTAAGGGGAACGAGAACTTCAGATTAACCAATATATCCAAATATCTCCAATGTTTTTCAAGCCTTTTCTTTATTTTGCACCACTAGAAAAACAAAAAAATGCAGCCTTTCCTAAATCTAGTTCAGTATTATTTGTCTCATTACATGGAGTATATTATAGAAAAACAAAAAAATGCAGCCTTTCCTAAAAATGCAGCCTTTATTATACGTTCACTACCTATCCTAAAGGCACCGAGGCCACAAAAAGATAAAACCTTGCAAGATTAGAGAAGTAAATAAGTACCCGTGATACAATGGAAACATGATCTCGCACAGCTACTCTTCCCACCACAGTCACTTAATCACCTATGCTGAAGGGTAGCATGTCAGACAAAGTTGTAACTCTTGAAAAATTTAAAAGCTTTAGCATGAATTATACATTTTGAATATGAATTTGACCATAAAGTTCAATCTGATATTCAGAAAAACAATGAAAAGGAATTATGATATCGACAACATACGTTACTAAGCCCGCAATCCCTACTTGCCCACAGATCATACAATACTTCCCAATAACTACATTATGACCAATCTGCAAAACCAATTAGGACAGACGGAAAAAGAAATCCCAGTAATGTTATGCTTAATTATACAAACATCAAATGCTAACCTGAACTAAATTATCCAACTTTGTATAATCCCCAGTGATTGTGTCTCTCCAACTGCATAATTAATTAGTCAGTAACATAATAAATATGGAGTCTTTTAAAGCACATAAATCCCAAAAGAAAATCAAACAAGAATATATATATATATATATATTTGTAAATAAAGAAAAGCATGAAGCAATCAACCTCCTTACCTGCCCCGATCAATGCATTTATTCGCACCAATCTCCATATGTGCCCCTATTATGACATTCAACATCTACATGTTTAAGCAAGGAATGCAATTACAATTAATCCTAACCAAAAGTAAGCAATTTAAAATTAAATATGCCCATATAACATGACAGAAAAGCACATCACGGAGACGTATAAAGATCCCTGAGTTGTGCGTTTGTTTGCAGAAACTAAGGACCGTTTTCATGATCCTAGGGACAGTGCATGTGGCAAAGAAGAAAGTTGAAAGAAGACAAGAAAGTAGAGATAAAAGTAATCTAAAAAAGATTACCAACCTGACGCTTTTTTATCATATTACCACTGCCATCTACATAAAATCCAAATCTTGCAACAATTACATTAAGCCTATCACAAAAGAATGAATTCCATAAAAGACATTTCCAGTATCAAATTAGTTGATTTAAAGGCACAAAGATAAGCTATTCAATAGTATTCAAATTAAGGAACAAAAGGCAAGACTCATGGCCTTACTATTACTGTACTTGCTTCGGGTTATGTAGTGAGTTAATGATAGGAATCCTTTTCTTTATTAAAGTATATAAAAGTCTAGAAAACATGCAAAAGTGGCTGCCTAGCTTACCATCTTGACCAACGCAGACTCCATTGAGGACTACACACAATTCACCCACCCGGCAATTACTTACAGCAACGTTGTACCTGGAAAAGAACAGCGGTTTAATTAAAACTGCATGAGCACAAATTCAAAATATAGACGTTTGGCAAAATTTAACCTAATGAGATGTACATTCAAATTATAAACATAGCATGTAATACAAAGCATGCAGAAGATATGAATGGTAAAATGATGAAGACTAGCACCAATAGCCAGTAAAATTACTGTCTAATCGTCTTTCGTAAAAGGTTAGCCACTCAGTGCAGACAACTCATTACTAGTCACCATCAAATATTCTAAATAAAGAGCAAACTTGATATCAAGTCCCTTGCTCATGAAATCATTGATGGGCCATCTCTCAAATTTGATCATAAATAACCCACACCTATATATTTCAAATTACCACAGCGTTTATTACAATACAAGATGTAGTTTACACTTTACACTCAATCCAACATAATATGCGCTTTTGAAAGTCAGCTTCTACTTTCTAAATCAACGTATGTTTACGGACCAAGCCTTCACCTGCAAATCCCTTGCAGTAAAAGCTTTTGCAATTTTAATCCTCTACTCTCAGAACAGGCGTCCTGTTTGTTATCAATGATCAGCTAAAAGCCTTTACATATTTAAGCAGAACAAATGAAGTTGAGAGTTCAACAGCAATTTGAAACCTTTTACACAAAAAGATGTGTAAAACTAACACTGTTAAAGAACGGGGAAAACATTTAAATTGTACCATGTTTGTTGAATGGCCAATGATAACAGAGGGCCCAACAATCGTTCCACATCCTATATGAACATTTACCCGATGACTGAAAAGGCCCAGATTGTTCGGGCGAAGCAATGGAAAAATGATGACTAGTAACACAGAGATGCAGAGCGATGGGCAAGGTAACGTGAATTGAACTATTTTCATACGATTGCGATAAAGGACTGAAGAGGCGACTAGCATCCGAGCATTGGCTGCCGTGGCCAGTTCTGTCAATAAAATCGGAACTGGAAAAGATGTAGGAACGGAAGACGAGCATTCTATACTCCCAAAAAATGGTTTTTTCGTTGAAGAATCGTTATTGGCTAACAGGAAAGGATGTGTCACTGCTCACCAGTGTGACTGGCTGAAGGGGGTATTCCTCGAACAACAAACAGTCTCCAGTTCAGATTTTTTTTTTTTTTGGGATAATCTTCAATTCAGATTTTTGGCCATTGTAACACCCACATCATGGCTGAGGCGCGTATACCCCATTTGACTTAAAGGGTAATAAACTGATGTCTAATATTACCACGAGAGAGATTGATCAAAATTATATTAGTAAACTCTCTAAAATTAACAGTTTTAACGTGGTTTTCAAGAAGTGATCATACAACAAGAACAGCAGCGGCAGCAGCAGCAAAATTGTCAATATCTAAGATGCCTTTTTTTCTAAATACTGCTTGAAGCGCAAAATCAACTACAAGACCCTCCACTCTCCTTCCTGGACACCTGTACGACATTCTTGTCCTTGTACTGCTTAGAAACTTGCCACAATGACATGCTGAAATGCCGCTTTTATCTGCATTTGGAAGTTAGCTAGCTTTAAAGGTCATCCCTTCCGACAGTGTAGTGTTTAAAACGAAGTAATCAAAATAGAAATGACCACTGAAACTGAACTGTCTGATACCGTCTCCATGAATTATAAACTTATCTGCCACTTGTTGATGAATTATATGGACTTAAATAGATTGGCTCATCTGCGATCACTTTCTGAAGATTGGAAGTTGATATAATGACCCTCCTCACATCTTCCAAGAAACAATCTTTTATATGCAAGTTCTCAGGAACGGGACACCAGAAAACATACTCTGAATCAATTCTCTTCGAACAAGAGCACTTGACATAGCTTTAATGTCTTGAGGTTTGGCAGGCAAATTGAAGGATGAACTATAAGCCTCTGATGGGCCAATTCAATGTGCAAATGAGTCAGCGTTGCAAAGTTATGAAAGCTACAAGGGAAGAAGAAAGGCTCTTTGAGGTGTTTAAGTTGGAGTTCAGTGTTCAGCATGACATCGTGCTGCTGCAGAAATCAATGCATCAACATCTTGAAAGGCTTCCATGCGACCATTGAGTTTGAACTCGGTGATTTCGGATTTATCCTCGAAGAGGTAATGCTCTTTCAACGAAATCCAAGAAATCCTCTCTGCTTTGAGTTGTTTGGGTGAAATCTATTATGGGATTTGCTGTCCACAAATATTGCCATCTCTTGGATAATAAGCCGTTGAAATAGCTTACTGTAACGAAAGAAACAAAAGAATATGTGAAAGAACATGTTCACCCAAGTCACTCAAGCTTCTGATACTGACACTGTCATTCATGTCCTTCTGTCGTTTACATTCCTTTGTCACACAAGTAGCGTCCATGATATGATCTAAACTGCAACACAACAATTTTAAACATATGTACGTAGCCTAATCACAGATTAATTAATTAGAAAAATCATAAGAGCCTGTTTGTTTAAAGCGAATAACAAAGGATTAGTAGATTTTATACATAAGAAGTACGTAACTCACGGGGTGACAGAAACACTCTTGCTGCTGGATGTGCCTTTTAATTTGTTGGTAACAGACTTGTGCCTATTTAAAGGCCAAGGGTTGGAGGTAGAGGCTTTAATTTAGCCTCTCTCATAATTTAGATTATATTGTGCCTATTAAAATCTTAACCACCATGTTAATAATCTCATTGGACTGAATCTGATCCAGATCCTTGTTAATTTTCTTCCCCTAAATAAATTGTAAAAATAACAAAATGAAAACGAAAAAAAATAGAAATCTATATACTATTTAGGTAAATATTCAAAAATACCCATTATCATTTGTGAAAAAGTATATAGCATCATAAACAATTACTGGATGTAAAAATGTACTTGAATTTTTAATTTGGGCAAAAACACCACTTCCTTGCATGAGCATCATACCCCGTTACATTTTTATTTTTACTTTTGAGCCCCATCTGATGTCAAGTCTGATGGATGCACCGCATGGTGCAACTTTCTGCTCTCACTCACTCTACCTCTAGTCTCTCTCTTCCCCCCCTGCACTAAGCCTCCGAACAACTTGCCGCCGATAAACACCGCCGGGACTGTTTCTTCCCCTGTTTCCTATCACCGATCACCTCCAACTCTGTAACAACACCCACTTAATCTTCCTTGTCTACCTCATACACCACTTGACCCACACCCACCAAGAAGCAATCGCTTCACAAAATGGCTCATACAGCATCCACGCCTCGCGAACACTATCACCGCGTTCTCCGGCAAGCACAGAAACACTGACGGATTCACACCCAGACCATGTTCATCCAAACCAATCCACATCCCATATTAAGTCAACCTTTATACCCAGTATTTATTTTCATGCAGAAACTACCTGGATGACATTTTATCCCTCAAGCTCTCCATAACCACCCTCTTCCTAGTGTCAAAATCAATTCTTTCAAGATCAAAAGCAGCCCCAAATAGCCATACAAGATCCTCCTCTTTTCTCCTTTCTTCTCATCGTATCTCACTAAATTCGGATTGTTCTCATCGTCCTTACCTAATGCCAGGGTAATGCCAGGGTCTGCACAAAGGCCCACGCCTTGCTTCCGTGATTCTCCTTCTCAAAGTGCTAGCAAGCCGAATGGCTTCATGAACACCGGATTAGTCCCCAGCAAATTTAATCAGTGATATGCCCAAATGACCATCTCTGCCATATAATGACTTTTGATTTGCCACCCCCAATTCCGAGTTCTGCAAAACCATGAACATCAAACGGCAAAAATATGGCAGTGTGGGTGAGAGGAGAGAGGGGAGGCAGAGTAAGTTTTTTTTTGGGGGGGGGGACCATGGATTATGTGGATGGAGGGTTGAAGTTGACATCAAGTGGGCCCACAAAGGCTTTTGACAGTATTTTTGCATTTAACAATATTCAGGGTGTCATATATTCTAAGTCAGATGTTCTTTTCATAAAAACATAAAGAGCATTTTTTAACATATGCCTGAATATTTATCAGCATTAGTCCATGCACCCTTACCAAATTATTAAATAGTAATTAAAAATAGTTGCAAGGAATGGCGGGGGTGGGGTCCATTGAAAAGGTCTAATTTCTCAAAATACAGTAAATTATAAGATTCGAACTTTTAGGAGAAATTTATCTACATTGAGAGGCACATTAAATTTATAAATTACTTTCAATTGGAATACACTAAGATTTTATTTAATTCCTTTCTTTTGGATTTCGTTCGCTAGCATATGATACTCATCAGTAATAGTGCTGAACTTTGGTTCTGGTGAACAAAAGGATTACAAGACAAAAAGACCCACGTTTTCAATTCTTGTCCCTTCATTATCATTTACTCTTGACGAATTCCAACTCCTGTTCTTCATTTTCTTTCAATGAATAATTGAAGATCACAGCCCAGGGAGAATGCACTACATTGTTTCAGTCAAAAAAAGCAATCGAGGCTTAGTGCTAGCAATAAAAGTTATACTCTACATATATAATTCCTCTCGGTCACGCTAGGTTCTTTTGTCCTTGCAAATTCAAAGTATAGCAATAAAAGTTATACTCTACGTATCAAACATACACAACCTCCGGTAACTATAAATAATTCCTCTCGCTAGATTCCTATCCCCCTTTGAATTTATGATTTCCCCCTCTAAATATCAATATTGATTATCATTAAGGATAGCTACAGTAGACATGATTTAAAAACGTTGATTTGAAGGAACTAAATCATATTTATTTAAATAATTTGCTTAACTAATTTTTTTAATATGTACAAATTAGTTTATCTACCTCCTACGTTAAGAACTGTATAACTATTAATTGCTGAGGACAAAATCAGATTATGCAGTCAAAGGAATGCAGATATACAAATAATCGTTGCCGTCATACCGATGTATTTTAGTTTATGAAAGAAGACATCGAGTATCTCTTCTCATCAAGGTAACAAGTATATGGCCTACAACTTTGATCAGATGCGCAGACTTGCTAGTGGATTGACTTGAACTGTTTCCAATATGAATGGCCTAATTGTTTGAATCAGTTCTATGATGATTAACCAGAAAAGCTGGCTCTTGAGGGTTTGGCAAGGTCACAGAGAGGCTACTTAGCATCACCATAATAGATTGGATTGTTGGTCTTAGAGCTGGATTCTCCTGAATACCCAACAAGCTTTTGTGAATGCATTTAATAACTTCATTTCTTGAATAAGAATCCCTTAAACTAGGATCCAACAATTCAATCCGCGTCCCTTCCCTCCAAAGCTTCCAGGCCTGCAAATTCAATCATGCATATAAACAATTTGTTCAGGATTTTGATCCCTCTAAATAGCTATCATTTGAGCTTGTGTAGTTTGCTGTGATCTACTCACATAGTTTAGCAGATCTACGAAACTTGATACGTAGAACGAAGCACTCTTCTTTCTACTAATAATCTCTAGATTCAGGACGCTGAAACCATATATATAAGTTTTAATTGAAATCTGACCAAGCTTTATATATCCTGGAGACATGTAACTATTGCAAAATAACATACATTATATATGGTAAATGATCTCTATTATTTTGTATTGTTTTAGATTGATATGAAAAATAACAACTCTGTTTGTGTTTGCTTGTGACTGATCGACTTTAAAAATTCTAGTCATACCAATATTAGATATTTTTGGATTCAAATCTCCGTCCAACTGCTTTAAGATCACGATGTATAATTTTGATTTGAGAATCCTCACGAAGATAATGGATCCCCTTGCAATGCCTTCAATAATCTTACAAGACTTTGACCAATATCCAGTTTGCCTCTGTTTTCAGGTTCTGTATAGTGAACCAGAAGAAAATTTAAAAGATAAGATTAAGCCTAGATTGAATGAGAGAAAAAGCCCCTAGAAGCGGTTAATTATGCGTGAGTGCGTGTACATAAATGGAGAAAATTATTCTTCAGAACTTACCAAACAGAAAATTATCCGAACTTCTGTTGGGCAAAAATTCACACACACACACGAGTATTTTTCTCCTTCATCCAAACAAAATCCTAGTAAGCTTACGAGTTTTCTGTGTTGAAGTTTGGCCATCGTAAAAACTTCATTCTTGAAATGTTCTACTCCTTCTTTGGAGCTGTGTGATAACCTCTTCCCGGCTAATAATTCTTGTCCATGGGATAGAATGCCCTGCATATAAAATAACCAATTATTAACATCCATTGCAAAACAAGTAATAATTTTCTACTTCTAAGAGTGACTTTGATTTTCATCAGAGAAATAGATTCTATATACCTTGTATACTTCGCAAATCCTCCAGAACCTAGTTTATTGTCTGCAGAGAAGTTGTTTGTGGGTGATTTAATGGTATCCAAATCAAATAGTAGGGATTCTACGGTAGACATCTCAAACACAAAAAAAAGTTGATCATCTATAACCGCAAAATTTTACTGCAAAATAGTTTGAATGTCAATGGAATCATGTCAACTAGTTCATCGTAAATTTATGATATTAATCCTAACATATAAAAGTTTATATGTATAAATTAATCCTACGTGCAAATACGCACCAATTTGTCTAGGAACTGAAGAATGCATCTTCCATGCTCGCTTGCAACAGAAGAAGCATAGTAAGACTACACTACTACAGAGTAGATTTTTTACTACTGAAATTCGCGTTTTTTTAAAAAAGGGAGTAAAAAGTGAAGGCGGTGGCATTTTTGAAATTATAGGAAAACTTTAGGCACCCTATATAAAAATAGGGCACCTTTAAGCGCCCTATATCTGGAAAGGGCGTCTAAAGTGGCGCCTTTAGGAGCCCTATGGCGCCCTATTCCGTAGGGCACCTAAAGGGGCTCCCTTTGGTGCCCTTTTCACGTATAGAGCGTCTAAGGGCGCTTAAGGCACGCCCTATGGGGCCCTATATATGGAATAGGCGGCATAGGGCCCCCATTAGAGGCCCTTAGGTGCCCATTTCCACATATTGGGCGCCTAAAGGCCCCTTATTTAACTTTTCACTTTTCCCTCCTTCCTATCACTCCCAAAAATTACCCACAGTCGCGCGACCCCACCGAGTCTGTCTCTCCTCCTTCCTTTCATACCCAGCCGCGCGACCCCACCCCCTAGTCCCCCCAAACCCTATAGCTCCAGCCCCACGCCGTCGCCCGTCACACGCCGTCACACTTGGAAAGATAGATCACACGACGTCGCCCATTGTGGTAGGCAGCTTTCTTCCTTTCCCTTCAGTTTTTTCTAATTTGTAAGTGAGTATGTCTAAAGATTTGCCTACCCCACAGCTCCAGCCCCACACCGTCGCACGCTGTCCCCCGTCGATCGATTCGCTCTTGGAAAGTTATTTCGCACACCGTCGCCCATTGTGGTAGGCAACTTTCTTCCTTTCCCCTCACTTTTTTCTAATTTCTAAGTGAGTATATCCAAAGATTTGCATTAAAGTTAAGTCCTGAACGTTATATTTTTGAGGTGTTCGCTTTCCATCTTTACTAGTGAACTCGACTACCACTGTTTATTAATACTATTGTTTTTCCTTTCTCCTTTATCGATCACACAAAAAGCAGAGAAATTAATGACTGGTTGATAGGCGATTCAATTTGAAATTTGGGACTCAGTTTGTTTACCAATTACGTTCAGGCCGGAGTCTTTTTTACATTGCTACATGCATAGTTTGTATGAGCATATGTGAGACAAAACTCATCTAATATTTATCATGTATATAATAAATCATGTTGAATTATTTTGCCAAAATGTCTAATTACGGGTGAGATTTTAATGAAATAAAAGAAAATTAATTTATTAGAATTATTAAAAAAGAAAAATTTTAGTTGTTATTATGAAATATTATTTATTGCATATTATGTGAATAACTGCGATTAAAAAGGCTATTTCTTCAAAAGAATTGCAATTTCTTTTATTTCATTCAATTGTTTCATTTTATTTCTCAGATTTATCATTTTCCTAAATTAATTTATCGAATTTATTAACTAATATATAATCTAATTTTATGATATAATATTTTTAAGGAGATGAAATCACATTTGTTAAAATTAGCTAATACTTTTATCAATGTCTTTATCCTCAAAATTATCACAAGTAGCTAAAATAAATTATATATAAGTGTGTGGTATTTAATAAGATTCATATCCGTTTACGTAATTTTCCATAAAAAATCACTTTTCCAAAGTTTATCGTTTTAAATTATATCCTTTTACGTTTCATATCCATCCCCAATGTTTTCTTATTTCATATGAAACTCCTCACAACTTTATGATTTGTCTTTTTAAATTTGAATGTATACAATGGCTTAGGGTTTAATAAATGGATCATAGTTGGATGAATGCATTATGAACTAGTGAATGATGTGGAAGAGTTTATTGAATTTGCTAAAAGAAATGTGACTAGCAAAAATGGGATGTATTTTTGCCCTCGTGTCAAGTGTATGAATGGGATTAAGTAAAATATTGATGATATCAGGGATCACCTAATTTGTGAGGGAATAAGTCTCCAGTACACAAAGTGGATATGGCATGGGGAAAAACTAAATGCATATGCAGCACACAAAAGAGATTTTGTGAATGCAATAGATGAAGATAGAATGGAAAGAATGATTCATGATGTTAAGGTAGAATCTTTTGCCCAAGCGCCTGTATATGAAAGCATGCGGAGCGATGCAGAGACACCGTTGTACCCTGGGAGTAAGCATATACGCTTGATGGGTACATTGCATTTGATGAAGCTGAAGGCATCTTGTGGATGGACCAACAATAGTTTCATATTGTTGCTGCAGTTGTTGGGTGATATGCTTCCAGAGAATAATGTAGTTCCAAATCGTATACATGAAGCCAAGAAAATCTTATTTATGATGGGCATGAAGTACAAGAAGATACATGCTTGTCCTAATAACTGTATACTATACAGAAATGGGTATGAAGATATTAGTGAGTGTCCGAAATGTAAAATTGTACGATACATAGTGAGGAAATGTGGTGATTGTGGTGATAAACTAGCTAAAAGGCAACCTTTGAAGGTATGGTGGTATCTTCCAATAGTACCATGGTTTAAGCGTTGAGGCACAGTATTGATGTAATGCATGTGGAAAAAAACGTTTGTGATAGCATTGTCGGGACGCTGTTGCACATATCGGGAAAGACTAAGGATGAAATCAGTGCGAGACTATACTTGGTTGAAATGGGAATAAGAGAACGGTTACATCCAAAGCTAAGAGATGATGGTAAAAAGGCGTACATGGAGCCAGCAGCACATACACTGTCAAAAGTCGAGAAAAAAAGTTTTTGTAAGTGTTTGCATACCATCAAGATGCCACAAGGTTATTCTTTGAATGTGAAAAGGCTTGCTTCATTAGATGATTTGAAGCTCATAGGATTGAAGTCTCACGATTCTCATGTATTGATGCAGCAATTACTACCAGTAGCTATTAGAGGCATTATGAAGGATGACATTCGAGCCACCATAACTAGGCTGTGTTTTTTTAATGCTATATGTAGCAAAGAGATAGAAGTTAAAAAGTTGGATGAATTAGAAAATGAAGGTTACATTATTCTCTCCCAACTACAGATGCATTTCCCCAACATTTTTTGATATAATGGTCCATCTGGTTGCTCATTTAGGGCTCGGTTGGGAGCAGATTTTACAAAACCTAGGTTACAAACCTAGGTTTTCTCTTTCCTACTTTCTCTTTCCTACTTTTTCCTCTTTTTTCTTTCCTACTTTTTCTCTCTTTCTCTTTCTTACTTTCCTCTTTCCTACCCACTTTTTTGCCTTGGAATCCGTAAAAGATATATCTTCCCAAACATAAATCACTTTTCAAAACCTAGTTTTTACCTCGGATTCTGTGAAACCTAGATTTCAAACCTGGTTTCCAAACAAGCCCTTAGTAAGAGAAATAAGGTTGTGCGGTCCGGTTTACCTAAGATGGATGTACCGTTTTGAGCGTATCATGAAGATTTTAAAAGGTTATTCAAAAAATCCTTATCGACCTGAAGCATCCATTGTGGAAAGATATGTAGAGGAAGAGGCTATGGACTTTTGTAATGATTATCTATCTGGGGTGAATGTACAATCATTGCGTGAAGAAGGTGCAAGCAAGGGAACATGAGGTTTGAAAGTGAAGAGTATGCCTCGTGAAGAATTGTTACAAGCACACATTGACACATATATATCTTGAATAATATGGAAGAAATTCAACCTTATTTCCATGACCATAAACAGGTGTTGAAGAAAATGTATCCTAGAAAGAATGACATGTAGATAGCGAATGAACAGAATAAGACATTCATATGATGGTTGAAGGAAAGGGTTTCTCGTGACATTGATGCGTCTGAGATGACCAAATGGTTAGCATGGGGGCCAGCATTTGAGGTGGTCACCTGGAGTGGTTATGACATAAATTGGTATTCATTCTACACAAAGATTCAAGACGACAAAAGTACAGTGAAAATAGTGGGGTGATGGCTGTAGTTGAAGCAATGCATTTTTCAAGTTCGAAAGACAAGAACCATGTACTGGCTATCACTTATTATGGAGTTATTGAAGAAATTTGGGAGATGACATACAACAAGTTCAAATTTCCTTTATTCAAATATATGTGGGTTAACAATAATATTGTTGTGGTCGACCAACAGTTTGGATTTACCTCAGTTGATCTTGAAAGAGTTGGATATAGAGATGAGCCATTCATTCTAGCAAGTCAGGCCAGACAAGTGTTTTATGTCACAGACCCAAAAAAATGTTAATTGTACTTCAAAGTAAAAAAACAAAAGGATGATGATCCAACCTTTAACCTGGATGATACACCCCCTTTTACTATAAATCTGCCTAAACCACGTGAAGCGGAATTGGTTGATGATAATCACTATGCTGTAAGACAAGATCACTGTGAAGGAATATGAGAAAATACATAAAGTAAGGAGTTAATTACGAAATTTCAATAAATTGTGTGTTATATGTGTTTACATTAGTTTACTTTATTCATGCTAATTGCAATTTATTTATATCTGACATTGATTTCTTAAAAGAAATATGGCGAATTCTGATGAGTCACACAGTAATGGATACGTAGATGAAAACCCACTGGTGATGCCAGATTCGACTGTGAAAAAGGTTAGGGGATGTACAACTATGGCCTCATTGATTGCACGTCGTTGCCAACAACAGGAAAAATTGCATGTAGAATTCGATGCCGATATGAATCTTATCGGTGATGAGCAAGATCGATTTATCAGCTATTTAGAGTATTTGGCACAGAGCAAAGTTAGCATGCTGTACCCTGGATGGCGGTCTGTTCCACAAGAAACACGGGATATGATATGGCAAGAAATTTTTGTATGCAACTTTCAACACCACTTCATTTTTATCTTCATTTTGATTGGTTCAAATTTCATTATAAAATGTTGTACTTTGCAGCAAACCTATGACATTCCAAACACTAAGGAAATGAAGAAGCACTGGATAGGGCTTGTTCACATACGATGGAAAGACTTTAAGAACAAGCTGTTGCGATATTATGTTCGGGGGTCAAAGAAATATGAAGATCCATGTCAGAAATATCTATTTCTGCCCCCCAAGACTGAAGGATGTTTGTGGCATCACGAAAAGACCCACAATTTCAGGTAACATCCTTCAATCATCTATATTTTGTTGCTATCACTAACTCAGATTTCCCTTTTATGCATTAATAGGACTTAAGTAAAGCCAACAAACAAAAGGGTGCTGCAAATATCTATCCGCATTATTTGTCTCATGACGGATACAGAAAGCTTTAGCAAAAGATGATGGAGGAGGAGCAAGAAAGATTACATGAGGCATCTACTTCAGATCCCGCCGTTATCGTCCAGGCCCCTACTCCTTCTCCACGTCACAAAAAATGGAAAGTAGCAAGGACGAAAGGTGGGAAGTACATCAATGAAGCAGTTACTGAGGTGGCCGGAAGGATTGTAAGTGCTGACATGTAATAATCACATGTGATTGTTTGTCTTGGGTTCATTGGTACCTCACTTATGATGTGTTATACTATGCAGGATGACTTTACACAGCAAACCAGCCAAGGGACTTTCACTCAAAGTGGAAGGATATGCATCTTAATCGGTTTAGATTTATTATTTTGTCATTATATTGCTTTATAATTAATCCTTGCTATAAATGGGTTCCAAATAATTTTATAGTGGATATTTTTATATATAAAATTGATTTTAAATAATTTATTAAGAGTATGAAAATCATTATCGAAATTTTAAACAGTATAGATTTAAAAAATTGGGAATTTAGAATTTATCAATTTTTTTTAAAAGTATAAAGTCCTAAGCTTCAAATTAGGAATGATAATGTTAACTTGAGGTTTATATGAATTAAAGAAGTTAAGAAAAATATTTAAATTAATTATAAAATATATATTTGGGGTTAGAGTGTGAGTTAAAATGTTTGGTAATTAGTTGTTTAATTTTTGGATTAAATTCGTATTTACATTACTGTGTAGATTAATCGGTGATAGGCTGTATTTGGTTGCTTTATTCTCAAGGCTAGTGGGATTTAGCTTGGAATTGAGGTAACCGAGATTAATTTCTTTTATATGCTTGTTGTGGACTGTAAGGTGTTTTCTAACCCTTACTTTATTTATGGGAAAAATTTAATTGTGATCTAGAAAATTTTGCATATTTTTATATGACATTTATTCAGTGAAGCAGTGTATTTTTGAACTGTATGTGTTTTGTTATACATGATATGCTGTGACATTTGTGACGAATGATATGATTATGACATTGGGACTGTATGGATGATGGATGTGCATTTATATCATTATTTGCTATATTGTGGGGTTATTTTCGGGATGAACGAAGAGTGGTGAATTATTGTGCCCCTCAACTTTTGTTGATCCTTGTCCCGGATATAAGCTAAGTTGGTGTGGGTGGACACCTCCTTACCTTGGCCTGTTGCAGGTGATATGGGAGGGGACAGTGTTCTTGAAGTGACTAGCTAGCCGTTGGCCAGGTATACTAGCACTGATAGGCTGTGCCATGTCCAGAAGTTATAAGGTGGAGCAGGTGGATGGGGGGTTAATTGCTTTTGATAGATATTGGCTGCGTTTGGAAACATGTTGGGGAGCCCGTTTTGGCTCCCCAAACCCATTCTCACGCAAGCCGAGACAAAATTCCTCTCACATAAAGTACCTCAGAATCTGTGTCCGTTTTCCCAACGGGTTTCCAAACGAAGCCATTATGTTATTGAATTATTATTATACTGACAAACCTGCTTCTCTGACTTGCATTCCTATCCTACATATGTTAGAAATTGATTTTGGTTGCTGAGACACGATGTCTCATCCCGTTATTATAATATTTTTTTCAGACGATACCTCTGATGCTGTTAGAGGCTGAGGAAAGTAGCCAGATGCATAGTCATTAAGCCTTATAGGCTCTTTTTTATATTGGTATTGTATTGAATTTTATATTGCCATATATGGTCCATTATTATGCATTGCGTTTTGGGATGGCCGGCAAGAGCATGTGGGCACTATGGTGATGGTTCTATATTTTGTGCAAGCGATTTGGATTTTATGGGATAATTTGTGGACGGCAAAAACCATACAATTTCTACTTTGTCATTATAACATAACTTCCCGTAAAACAATATGCTTCTCATTTTTAAATTTTTAACTAAAATATATTTTTGTTGATTGAAATACATATTTTTTACACTTTAGACTTTTAACTTGAATACCTTTTCTCAGTCACTAACTTGATACTCCCTCGTATTCTACAATGGTTTTTAACCTTCATCATAAATATATAACCCCATTCTACTCTATCTTCCAAATTTATAATTTTTTGTTTTGAATATTCCTATTAATTAGACATGTTAGTGAATAATTTCCATTGAGAGATAGCCCAATAACATGATTAAAGAAGTATTTTAGGGAAACAAAGGCGCATTTGTTACGAATAATTAACTTAGTTAAATTTTTAATATTTACATTATTTATTTTGAGGTTATATTACTATATTCGATATTAGAGATTCAATACCTTTAGAAGGGGATAAGGGCGTGGGATTCGGTGGCGAAGGCACGTCATGGTAAAATGGTTGAATTGAATACTTTACATAGCAACTGGGATTTAACACTATTGCCTATTCATTCTGAGATGGTTAGTGCTGATGTAGAGAACAGGTATGGAAATAAAGCCTCGACTGATGTATTAGTATTGAGAAAAATCCAGTACATATACGCCACAAATAACAGAAACTTGCAGAAAGGTAAAACGCAAGAAAAATGAAAGAGACAGTAGCAGAAGGAATATCAGAGAGGTACAGAAGAGATGATAGAAGAATTACAATGGCATGTTTACCATTATTATTTGTTGAATTGTTGAGCTAAGATCTCTTTCTAAGCTAAAACTATAGTCGGATAGAGGAAACAGTATCTGTGAATAAACTTTTAAGATCGGCGTCCATTCATGTATATCTTAGGAATTGTTTGGTAACCGAAATGTCTTGATCCCCACGATTTCACATTTAGTGCCAAGATAAAGCAACTTTCTTTGTCACAAAAGGAATTTTTTAAGATTAATTATATCGATTTGGTTTCTTTGTAATAAAATAGTTTAGTAGTCACTCATGGAATTTAGGGTACCAAAGCAAAAGGGAGGTGATTCCATTGTCACATATAAGAAATTCTTCCGCATGTCTATACAATTTTTTGGATTCAAAGAATTTTTTTGAGGAAAAACAAGATGATATCATTAAAAAATATATATTCTACAAATTATAGAAGTTCAAATTAAAAGGAAATAAATTACATAATTTATTAAAAGAAACTAAATCAATTAGGTAACCTATTTTTTAGTTCAAAGAACTTGCATCATCTCACAAACCACACAGCATTAATTATTCTCGTACGTACCATGAATTTCCAGGGGTCCCATGCAGCACGCCTGACTTTTTAAGCCCCATACAGTACGACAATGAAGGGTGAAGACTCACTTTTTTCTTTATTAATCAAAGCACTTTTTTCTTTGCCAACTTTCACTTGAAGCACTTAACAGTTGACAATGGCAACTCATCACTTTCCACAGTTCTTCTCTCCCTTCAATTATTGGGTCCGTTTGTACAACGTTTTGAGAAGAAAAAGCTCAAGCGAATCTAAAAAAGTTACTTATTTCATAAAATAAGTATTTGATGGATGAGGTAGAATTTGTTTGATTTCACTTTCTAGAATCTAGATTTAACTAGGTTTTACCCCAAAATCTAGATTTTATCTAAGTATTCATATTTTTCTTAAAAGTTATTTTGGATACAAAACTTTGGTTTGAAATCCAGGTTTTAAAAAGTTATTTTTTTGTCAAATCACACATTTTCTTTTAATAAATTTTCTCTTTTCTACTTTTTCTTTCATCTTTCATATCTACTTTTTCCCTCGGAATCCGTAAAAATCAAAGTTTCCCAAATACAATCACCTTTTTAAAACATAGGTTTTGCCTTGGAATCTGTAAAAATTATTCTCCAAAATCTATTCTTTAAAATCTAGATTTTATCTTAAAATTTATAAATGCTAATCTACATCCAAACAAGAGATTAGTGGAAGTGCTTATGGTTGAAAAGTCACGGCACACAAAAAGTAGAGAATTGTGGCTTTTTGTAGAAAAAAGTGGGAGAGAGAGAGGTAGGTTGAAAAAACATGGGTCCTATATTAAAAAAGATAAAAAAAATTAAAAAATTAAAAAAGAAGAAGAAATGGATCATATATTACTAGAAAAATGAAAATTACCAAAAAAAACCGATAATTTTTATATTTGTAAAACTATCTTCTTAAAAAATTAAATAATAAATTTTAGACAAAATTGAAATAAGCTCTTTGTAAATCAATATTTATTAAACACAAACATAGACAGATTTATATCATTTTAAGTTATTTTTCAATCAAACTTACTTCTCGAATACTCCTTTAAATAAATTGTGATTTCATAAAAAGTCACTTATGTTACTTCAATCAAAACATAAGTCATTTCCATTCATTATGTGAAGTTTTTCAATTACTTATGACCCAATTAATTATATTATATTATTAGTTAGTAGAATAATTATATGATCCAATTAGTTATGTAATATTAGCCGTTAGTTGAAAGAATTTTCCTTTTTCCATGATATCTAATTTAAATATATTTTTATTTACTCCATTTTTTATTTTTTATTATTGTCTTTACCCTCAAAATTATCATAAATAGCTAAAATAATATATATATATATATATGAATGTGTAACATTTAATAAAATTCATGTCATTTTTATGTAATTTACCACAAAAAATTACTTATATAATGTTTATCTAAACGGTTTCTCCTTTTAAGAAAAAGGCACTTTTCCAATGCTAATCCAAACATAAATCATGTTACACTTTTAACTTCTACTCAGAATTCATTTTTCAAAATAACTTCTACCAAAAAGTCACTTCTCCTACCATTTATCCAAACGGATTATTGAATTGGATTTTAACTAAGACCTACTTATACCCTCGACCATATGATTTTTTTTTTTCAATTACCACTACAAAAATAAAGGTATTTAGCAGCGGTTATTTCACAATATTGTAGCGGTTATAACCGCCACTAATACACTTTGCAGCGGTTAAAGAAACCGCCGCTAAATTCACCATAGCAAGCCAATTAGTGGCGGTTAACAGGAACCGCTGTTCACACGAAAATAACCGCTACAAATTTTTGCAACACAAATTTTGTAGCGTCAAAATATCGCTGCTAATATGGCCGAAAATAATATTCCCTTAATTATTAGCAGCGGTTATATAACCGCTACTATATTAAACTTAAATATTCCCGCCAATTTTTGAAATT